>DWQX01006254.1:0-11629 GCA_018245475.1 Pharmacophagus antenor | reverse complement strand
AGAGCACTAACTTTTGGAGTTTTATTCAATATTGTAATTTTTTCAAGGTGGTCTCAAACTTTTGGACGGCAGTGTACATATGTCATATTTGATTGCAAATTTAATATATGATTATTAATATAAAACAACTTTTTATAACAAGTTACTTTATGGAAATTATCAGTCGATAGTATTTTTACTAGTTTGAGATTCATATAGAAACAGGGGTACGTAAAAATTTTCTCATAACATTATCGAATACAGTAGAACTAAAAAGAACTTCTAAGATTTATGCATAGTTCGTTCTTATAACAATTTATTTACAACGACATAAATGCTTCATCCACGTTTATTAGCTGGAAGTTGAGAACTCCTCTACGCTAAGGTGATATAAATCGTAGTAATAATACCCTGCTCAGGTGATATAAATTTCCGTTAGGGATACTCGTCTGAGAAAAAAAAAGCGAAAAGAACAAAGTTGAAGCAAATAAATAAGGACGTCTTCGTTACAGTGCCCTGTTTCGTTCCGACATTTTATACTTTGCAGAGTAAAAGGTCGGCGTGTTTTCATTGGTAGGATGATTCGCACTTATGTTTTATTGCGAATTTTACGAGACGGGAGAGAAACAGTGGCGATATTTGTCCGTTCCGTTACGACTTCAAATTGTTTAGGCGTGAATTGGAATTGTGCGGAACTTTTGCCATCGGCGTTTTAATTTGGTCTATTTATATTACTAATACCATTTGTACTATGGCTACGTTAGTTTCTGATTTCATTTCAGAGGTAATAACGCAAAATGTTCATGATTAATGTTTTAAAGCTTTATGAATGAATTGCCCCTAACATATAAGAACCACTGTTAAAAACTAATTATATAATATATTAAAATATTATACAATTAGTTATTCCATTACGTCTTCGGCGTTGTAATGATATAATGAAAAGTAACTGCAGTAGTTAAATAAATGAAATATGTTTACATTAATTGAATTTCACGAGGTGGTATAGTACTAGTTAATATAATAATAACTTAATTTATACAAATAGGAGAAAAAAACGTCATAAATTTGCAGTAAAATAGACTATACTTGTAACGAAATAAGGTTCTTCTTGTATATCTCTATGTAAGTCATATAACTATATGTATTTTTTTGGCGTAAATGTTATTGAACAATATACAGTTTTTACCCGTTAAAGTTAAGCAACATTAGTGCCTCCATTTCGTCAAGCTAATATTAAAATAAGAAAAACATTTTCACCATTGCCGGTTCACGTAAAGAATCACAGAAAGTGTTTCCCACTACATGCGCCGACATTTGCATATTGCAAGTCTTTTCAGACTCTGCTTGCTTGCTGCAGAATGGTGCTGTCGTTTTAATCACTGCGAAGTTTTTAATTATCACAGAAGTCTCCACGCCGTCCATGTGCTCTTGTTTTAAAATAAGAAATGAACTTTTGCCTCATTATTGAAACGGCTTAGTTCCTACGTTGAGTTCAATGTTCAGACGCACGGTTGATTACGAACTTTCAAATGTTTATCTTGTGCTGATAGCAAAGAATATGAGTTTTGTTATATAGCTTCGAATAGTTCTAATAGTGGTATAGAATATTTAGTAGAGCATTAATATTACGCTAGGTTATTTCAGTATTACAAGCGGTTAAATAATTACGTACAGATTTTTTTTCGTTTATCTTTTGAGTCTTATGCGTTGCTTACATACTCGTATAAGCCCGAAAGCCAGGTATACCTTATATAAGTAATATAGTGCACTAAAATTATCAAAACATGATTGGGTCTAATCGGGACCATAAAGATTAAAAAAAATAAAAATTTCATCATAGCTAATTTAATACTAATAATTAAATATTAATTTTATATCTAGTTATATACAACAGTTTGCAAAACAAATTTAAAAACATTCAAAGGGAAAATCGCTTTACTTTGTAGCCTCACCTACGTTTTTAAGACTTAGATTGTTAAAATGCTGAATAATTGTAAGGTGTTTATTTTTGTCAATTAAAAAAAAATTAAAAGTGCTCAGGCTTCCCCTCAAGGCATGCCCCTGGTTACTAACATTATCTTATATGAACTATTTATTAATTTATCAAGCCCAGCAACCTATTGAAGTGTTGCTTTATATCGATTGGGTTGTTCAATGTAGAACAGGGATCCCCAAATTAACAACAAATTGACAAGTGATCCCTTTTCCAAAATGAACCTTAGACCCCCATTTTTTTTTTGGGGCGGGAGGAAATCCTTTTGGGTGCTAGGCACCCATAGCCAGGACCCTCAGCTACGCACAGGCAGTGTGCGCAGCCGGTGTGTGGGGCGCCAGCCCACTAAAACCCCCTTGCGTTCCATCGACGCCGCTTTCGCCGGGAGCGGTATCTGCTGCAGCATGGCCCGCGCCCTGGCGGCGGATTGGGCTGCCCTGCTAGCGGCCCTCGTCTCGAGTCCTTTTGGATGAACCACCATCCGGTACAAGGGAACACTCTCACACTGTCCGACAAGGCCAGAGCGTAGGCGGTGAGCTGCCTTACTCACTGCCCGCTAGCCGGACCACGGCGGTCCGGAGGCCATTGTTGACCTGCGGCCGCCGGCGGGTTCGTCATCGCCGGGAGGGTAGCGAGGAGGTAAGCTCCCTCTGCCGCCGGCTCCTTAGCAGCCATGACCTGCTCACAGAAGAAAGCGACGGCAGACCACTCGGTCTCACTCCGGACCATCCTGGAAACGACGGTCGGGAGTGAGAGGTCCGCTTTGATCGCAGCGATGAGGCCACCGCGAAACCCGTCCCAACCCTCACAAACGGCGAGGGTATGGTCGGAGATGTCCACCATGCCGCGATCGCAGGGGTGGCACATCGTCGTAGGCTCGCGCCGAGCCACATTGCATAGGTACAACCCGAAGCTACCATGCCCCGAGAGTACCTGGGTGACCCGGAACGATAATACGCCGTGTCGCCGGCCTGTGCACTCCTCAAACACAGGACGGACCGCTTTGATCGTCCTGCGGCCAGCCGAGGGATCGGCCAACTGTTGCTTCCACTCCCGGAGCAAGGACGGTCGGAGTTGGAGTCTCCGCTCTCTCACCGCCGCGGGCGCCACTCGTACCCCTGGGTTGCGGGACCGTATGTCGGCTCGTCAGGTACTGTTATACATTTCGAGTATACAGTTCGGAACCTCAGACGCCCATGGCTAAATTACCTACTTTTAAGATAAACCCCCTTATTGATAATGGTCCGCTAACTTAAAACAGCTGCTATAGAGTGTTATTTTTAATTCTGACTTAGGTCAATAGAAGCAGACTCAGGTCGATATCGCTTATATCACTTTGGGAATCCCTGATTTAGGGCATATGATAGTCTACAAAGAGAGTACATTAGAGATATAGTTTCCTTCGGATTCATCTATTTCGATGAATATATAGATACCTATCGAGTCATTCGGTCTCGGGGTTATTTCGAATTACGATGTGCGCTGACATTTTTTTCATCGGCTATTTGTTAGCACTTGACCACGATTTCACTTAATGTTATGTGACAATGTTGGTAGTGAGACGTGTTCGCCCAGAATACTTCAGGCTCATATGTATGACTGCCGGAACAGCGATGCTGTTATGAAGGCAGATCGACATTGAGGGTGGTAACTAGCCAAGCGGGTTCCAAAAATCTCAGCACCATAGTGTGTCGAACCCGGGATCTCTGAATTACAACCCAAGCAGTAAACCACTAAACTACGGAGGCGGTCAAATAAAATAAAAACAAGACCGGAAATTACACATTAATCTTTTTGCAATGTAATTTTTTTTTGTTGAAATGGATAATTATTTTATTCTAATTTATGTTTACAATTAATACGCTTGAATACATCAATTTTCAGGTGGTAGAGCACGTTATGCACGTTAAGGTGCTCTTTTTTAATTGGAACACGTTTTAACGTACATTCTATGAGGTCGTTTATTTTTTACATGAAAAAGTTATATTCATAAATGTACTTTTACGTAACCTTAAAGCCTACTCCCGTTTACATATTTTAATATTATAAATTGTTAATTATAAACATTTAGTTATTAAACAAAGAGAAAGTTATTGATTATAAAAGGTGTACTTAAATGAAAGCCTAATTATAGCAAAATTCTTGAAAGTTTAATTTTTGATTGGACTTCATGATTTATGATACAATATTTTTTATTACTTTTTTTAATGACTTTATCATATTTATGCAATAAAGAATGTTCTTGTGAGAAGAAATGAAAATTTTTTTACATGTGTTATTGCAAATTATATGTACACATAAAATTTACCATATAATTACAATACACTAATTAACTCAATTAGTTATTTAGTTAATTGTTACATAATCCACCAGATGTTATTCTGCTTTGAAGTTCGTCGCCTCCTACGGAAATTTCGCATTTCGCCACGGTACTCGGCATCTGCGGTTGACAACAGTATTTATTTACCTCGGGTCACGACCTGAAGGACTAATAGCTTACATTACTCACACTATAATTTTGTAAAGTAACGGAATTACATTGTGTTCTTTAAATTTATATCTGTTCGTGATGTTAAAAGAACATGAGCGCATTTATTTAGCGCTTGCAACGCAGCAGTTCGATTGCCGGGTCGCGTGAGTTTTAGGGTGATGGTTGAGTTTTTGAACGCGCCTAGCTATCTCAACGTCAATCTCTACCTATAACACATATGCTGTGTTTCGAAAAGAATAACAGAAAGTATATAAATGACGATCATTTTAAGCTAGACAAATTTTTCAACGTAAAATGTAAGTTCAATGCGCTTAGGTATCTTAATTTTTATTAATTAATGCAGTTTTGACCATAATAATACCTTTCAGTGCTAAGATGAAGTGGATTCACCTGATAAAGCGAGTAAACCTAGAATTAGCCTTTACAGTCAGCTCTTATTGAGACCCACTTTGCACTGATGCAGGGAACCTGTTCCAATATTCTACTTCACGTAGTTATCAGATTCAGAAATTTATTTGCAGTAATATCGTGACAATATTGAACATGGTATAACAATGTATAATAAACCATTTCATTATATTCTATTTATTAATTAATATGCAAATATATACAAAATACATCGATCATAACTAACACGCATCATCACTAACTATTATAATTGTGAAAGCCGGTAATATTATATAATACATTTATATGGCAATAATAAAAAAATTTAAACTTAACAACAACTTGACTAAAACAAATAGTTATATTCTATGGTTCTTCACTTAATGATAAGATACTTATTATATTATCTACCTATCTTAATGTTATTAACAAAGTAATAAACATATAACAATGACATTTATTTCGATTGAATATTTAAATGTTAGTTATTATTATTTTACCATAAATAATTTTATGAGCAGCGTGTAGCGTCTAAAACATTTTACTACGACGTCCGTCGGTCCGATCGAAAGTCGTTGACATACTTTTAGCGAAGTCTTAGTTCTGTTTTAAAAATAGAGAGCCAAGTGGGGGAAGTTTAACACCGCTTAATGCTATATTTAAGTCGTTCATATAATTACGATTTTAATGCGAACTAACGGTTTGTTTACGTGTCGTAGCACCTGTGTATGTTGCCGGGGTTACTTTTCATTTAGTTACTAAACAAGATTTTATCTAAATGTCAACAAAGCTCCACAGAGTGATATTATTTCTTATAAATGGTTAAGAACTGTTTCACGGGCACTCTTTAGAAAAATATTCAACTAAGTTTAAAAAAAATTTTTTGAATGATCCCAATGAAAAAAAATATTAATACACACTCTTCACCGATACGTCATAAGTTTCGTGATGAGTCATTGTGTGGCAAAGATTTATTGGGTGAAGAAATCGTCCTGCCAAACTTGCGATTTATAGAATCTTAGAAAAACTTTTTGGCCAGTTATGTCTCTCCTTTTCATTTTTAAGACAATACTTAGCTTCGTTCTTTTAAATTAAATTCCTTTCTATATTTTTGAGACATGTAAGAATTCGCCTTGATCTTATTTTACTTTATTTTGACATACATTAAAATTTCATTCGTCACATTTTTCTACGCTCCTAATCAACTACAATGTTATATATATATACAATTATTCAGATGTTAATTATATAAATTACGAATCAAATTTTTCTCTTGTTTATTGTTAAAATCGATATGAAATACAATAAAAACTTTGCAGCAGTCGTTAATTAACTTTTTCCTGTATCCATTGCATCGATTTGTAGGTTATAAAAAATTATGGCGTAGTTACCCTACAATAAGCCTTATTGCTTTGTTTGTGTCATATGTAAATTGTAAACAAAGGCAGTTCGTACTGTGATTGCTTTCGCGGCGGTGATCGGAACAATAAATTACGGTTAAAAAAAAAAACAGACGGATTCCGTTGTTTATACCGAAGTGATTAAATGTGAAGTGTAAAGCAATTCGCGTTCAATAACACTCATATCGTTTTCAAGAGACAATTTAAAAACTATAGGGATCATTGTAATAATTTTTTTCTTTGTTTAATCGGTGCTATTACAATATTTTGAAGCCCAAAAATCCGCGATATCGTTCATTCGTTTGTCATGAAAGATGCTCATGGCACGATTCTTAAACCTATCAATTTTATTATCCCACATATTTCAATTGAGTGGGCTTAACTATTTTTTCTTACGTAGTGCGTGATAATGGAAATGATATTCTAAGGATACTATTATAGAATTTAAGACTTATTGACTGTAAATGGTAATTAGATTACATATTCGATCAACGTACGATCTTTTAGCAAAGGGTAAGATCACTTTACAAAACGATACAACTGTTTTCGCCGGATAATCCCTCGTTTAGCGATCCTGGTCTGAACTGGAAACCAGTAGCAATGCTGCGTCTGCAGGAACGAGCATTTATATACATTCTAAATAGAAAAAAATTATATTTTTTTTCATCTTCATGGTCATATTAATATCAGTGCACTATATTGCTTAAATGGGTTATGTCGGACTTTCCGGCTTGTAAGGGAGTACCGCCACTGCAATGTAATTATAATTCATAAGTTCAATTCGAAAATGCTTCTCTAAACAGCTGTGAATATTTAATATTTAATGAAAAAAAAAGCAAGTCACACGGAGTGCTTTAAAGTTGTATCCATATGTTGGAAGAGTTAGTCCGAGTCTACAATGCAAGATGACAATTTGGATTCGTCATTTTCAAAAGAACCTATACATAGTTATATGTAACAGTGTTCCGGCTTATCCAAATTCAGATTAAGGTAGAGCATTGTACAAACTTACTAGTTTTTATTAAAGAAGGAGAAAGTAAATAAATAAGGACTATAAAGGTGGCATGGCATGGCCCGTGTTACAAAAACTTACAAAAAATAAAGAGAGAAAAAAGTACAACAACATACATTATTTCTTTCATAAAATGTATTAGATTTTAATTATGGGTTAATAATAGACACAAATGTCGAAATCATTTACAGACTTCTTTAATTTTGACCGGAACACGGGACATATCTACGTGATTCGAAAACGGTTAAGATTCCAAAAAATTGTTTTCACAACGTTAATTACATTTTGTTGACTTTTGCTTGGAGTTAATGTTTAGTGACGGATCATAAGCATGAAAGTTGCTGTTATAAATGATCCTTTTATAAGTTTCCCTTATATTTCTATGTAATAAGTTATATTGCGATACTCAGTTTTGTTTTCATTAACACAAAAGGAGAATAATAAAAAATATACAGCTTTAATTGTGCATTTTGCCGTATTCAGTAAATATTTTTGTTTATTTTATTTTTAGTGTATTTGTTCTATTTTTAATTATATTGCTTAGAACTGTATTTAACTTCGAGGTAATGTATTTATATGTATTGTTCTTTTTTATTACCAGAGATATTACGTGAAGCTAGGTAAGAAACGAAGGTTTATTTTCGTTGAAAATAATTGATGAAAAATCTACGGTTGCAACATCTTTATAGGAACTGAAATTAATACATAATTAAAATTAATTAGATACTGGGCATATACTACACATATATGTGTTGGTTAAATGCAGCCACGTGACATCGTGGCTAAGCAAAGGCGCTACGGACGTGGTCAATTGAATTATCGTGACCTATCAATACGTGTAATGTTTTATATATTGATTGACTTTTATATCAACGCATAGCCTTAACCATTACTTCTAGAAACACGGAAATCTGAGTATGTGTGTGATATGTGTAAGCTCTTTTGCACGCTGCTGCTGCTGCTGGGTTCGGAGAAGTTCGCGTCTTTATGACGAATATTACAGCTTCGTCTGATATTATCTCACGAATCCGGTGATCCGTAAGCTTTCTCTAGAAGACAACTATTTTATATTTAATATTAAGATAAGTCCCCCTCCAAACACTTTATGGGATATAAAAATTTTACAGGTTCTTTACTGCATTAAAAGAGTCGACCGTACCCGTAATAGTCAACCGATGCCCTGTTCGGGACTAGCATCGGTTGTAACTCGTTGACACAGTTCCTCTCCGTCGGCCGCTTGAGCTGAAGAACCATTTCACGAACGAGTTTACTGCCATTCAAAGCCGTTTAACGTTTAATACTGTGATATAGAATCCTGGTCATTTTATTAACGCGTCTTAAAAAATTTAATTGACAGTTATCATGATCACAGATAATATTTCAACATGAGTAAAAAATAAAATTGATAATGAAAAAAAATATTTTGTTTTGTATGTTGATTTTTAACATTCTTAACAAATGTCAATTAATTTTTTTAAACAAATAAATCTGCATTCGAATCCTATTAATACATTAAAATATATGAAAGATAGAAAAGGAATAAAATTATTTATATAGTAACACATACACAGCTGTATACACAGATATGTAACCTAAAGATTAATAAAAATAAATGATACGTAAAATAGCACCGCAAGGACACCTGGCACAGCTTCAAACTATAACTCTGATTTTCCATTGGGGCCGATAAACAGCTTTCTTGTCAAATCGATTAACATCCTCAATAAAATAATTATTATGCTAAACATAAATAAATAATAATTACTATTACACGGAAGATATCTAAAGTTTTCAATCGTCAACTAATATTTTATTTACGTTGTAATATTTTTGTTCCTCTAATTATTAATAATGTTTTTCCATATTTTCTGATTTTGTATGGAGTTAATTAATCCGATGAATTATTCTACTACTGAGTTAATGTAAAACTGTGTTTTATTTGTTAGGCTTTTACATAAAAAAAATCTATTAAATTTCAGTAAAACTTTAAATTATTGTGTTTTCATACGTTAGAATCAGACATAAACCTTTTTTTTTATATCTCTTTTTCCTTAAAATCAATATTTATAAAGATACAAATAAATTACTGGTGACTACAAGTCCTTTAAGGGTGTTGCATTATTACAAATGTTTTTAGCTCATTCTAAAATTACATGAAATTCATGATAGATTAATAATATAAAATTCTGAGCATCAAAGCCTGACAAATTGACACCTTGATATATGAATGTCTCTCGTTTCTAGACCCAAGACCTGAGTTTGTCTTTTATTATTCATTGCAGACACGACAGGGGTTCATGCGTTTCTATTAAAAGTTCAAAATATATTTCCATTTCTCATTGCTAAGTGTAATAATTGTTCATTTTTTTACTAATATAAACGCAAAGTGTAGTGGCGGTGTTATTTTGAAGCGGATAAAGATTATTTCAGTGGTGTTAATAACGGACAAAAAGGTTATGACGTCATTCACGGCTGATAGAGAACCGGTGGGAGATTTTTTTATACAGTCTGTTTGTGTATATGCACCGTGGCCAGCTGTCGCACGTCTATACTGGGAACATCTCTAAATAGGGTTGTCTGTCAGCACGTTGATCCAGTCGCTACAATTCAAATGCTTGATAAAATTTACCTGATAGTTCTCTCCTTACCTGATACCTCGTTTAAGGGACATAAATAAACTTTTGAAGTGATACATAACAGTCATCCTTTGGTGTATATTGTGTAAAAGGAAACATGGGCGTTTCATAAAATCAAATGTACGTTAACTGAGACCATTTTATTTTCCGTCTTAGCTAATTATATCTTATTATTGACGGTAGCGTGGTAATTTTGGAATATTTTTTCATATAACAATTATTTTATATTTTTATGTATGGTGACAACCCTATATTATATAATCATTTATTTTTCTGTTCACTTTTATTATTTTAGTCTTAACATACGCTATTTAGATACAAAAGCACTTTATATAATACACATTAATAATATTTTTTAGTTTCATTACTAAGGTTGTTGACCTATACATTACAGGGATAAAACACGGGTTAAATTATTTTGAATAAAGTTAACAATGAAATCTATTAAATTTATATAACTAAAGTCGCTTATCAAATGTGAGAATTAATAAAATTTTGAATTCATTAAATTATTGTATTTATTGGATAGTAAGAGATTCAGCTAGAATAAACTTTTGTGATATTTTTATTTCCTTATTGTTAAGAACTTGCAATATAAAATTTTACAATTTCTTATATGATTCTATGTTAATTGATATACACATATAAAAAATTATCATTGATACTAAATATGAAGAAATAGTTTTATAGACATTATTTTCCATTTGATTTTTATCTCTATTACTACCTTAGATAATTGTATTATCTTCATAGATACCATACAACTTACCATATACATTGGAACTCTTTAAATAACCTTTCTTTAAACTACATTTAATGTTTGTGCGAAATAGTCGTTGACGCTTATGATTTATCTAATACAATTTTAGCGACATCCATTTCTTTTACTTATCATTATTTTCGTAATATTCAATTCATGATTAGCGAACGATTCGCGCGAATACAACTCAACAGCCGTTCGGATTTGAATTGATTAGTAAAAAACGGAAACTGACAATTTCTCCTCCGCTCCAGCAATTTGCTCTTAGCGTAAATTGATTCAATTTTCTCGAGCGACTGCCTAGTGTCAATCGTTGTTGCGCATAAAGGTGCTAACACAATGATGCGATTTCAGCGTTATCTATCGTGAACAATCGTTTAAGGAAGGTTTTTCGTTAAATATTCTGAGGGGATCTACAGACAAGAGAGAGAGAGAGGGAAAGAAAGAGATAGTTGTTCTTGTTGTAGTAAGTTATACATTAGGATTTATTGTGTAAATCAACATTTATATCGAAAAAATGATATGTATTCAAGCAGTGATACTGAAATTATCCTCCAGACTAGAACATATACAATTTTGTGCTTTTCTATATTACAACCGAATATGTTAGCTTCTTTCATAGTGGTTATATATCTCTATTGCATTATAAATAGCTGAATAATATTTTTATTACATATTTTTATTAAGCACTGAAACTAAACATAATAATAAGAAAGTTCAAAGTGATAATTTGCAACCGTTGATGGTAGAGATAGAGTCTTTAAGTGGAGGTATTGCACTCTTTTTTTTATCGGTTATGAACTAACACTTGACTTCAATTTCAACAATTGTGGTAATGGCCGTAGTTAGTTAAGCGTGTTGTATATCAACGAAGAAACGCCAATGCAAAATAAAATGTTTGAAAAGCGTTACCATTCTACGTAAGATATTTAATTCCCTTGGAATTAATAAATATAGACAATTTGAAA
>DWQX01006253.1:0-11629 GCA_018245475.1 Pharmacophagus antenor | reverse complement strand
ATTTTAACCAGTACGATACCTATGGCCAAATATAAAACGTCCGAAAAGGGTTCAATAACAGTCCGAAGGTCTGAGACATCGCGCATCGGAAAACCAAATTTAAAATATCCATATATTTCTTTCGTATAAATGTTATAATATATGCCACTTATAAAATATCTTATTGCAATACCAGTTAAAAATAACTAACAGGTTCCAAAGGAAAATATAAAATAACAACAAATTGTAGCCAATATAGTAACAATGCATACACGGAGTATTGCCATATAAAATATTTCACTGCAAGCCGGATACAATGATACGAATAAAAAAAATCATTACAATATAAGATTTATAACAAAACTGATATAACATTAATTGTGCAATAAAAATAGATATACTTTTTTTGAATACTTAAAATTCAACATTAGGAGATAGAAAAATTAATCTTATATACTTGTGTTATAACAAAAATTGTTTATACATAATACATTGGTTATATGGTATTGTACATTATTTCTGTCTACCAAGTGCATCGTGGATATCCTGTTGGGATATCTGAATTCAACTCGTTCGCTACCAAGTCATGATTTCTAAATACCACTCAAAGTCACTTACCACTTTGAATGCGACGCAGATTCGACATTACTTAGCTGCCATCGAGCGGCTGCGACAAGTATCTGATGCCAAGTGGGTAAGTCATCCCTCGTTTGGCACTGGCATAACGCTCGACGTGTTAAATTCAATAAAGAAATTAACATTACCAAAATTAAAAACGTAATGTACAAATAATCGTCTTTCGTATTAACGTCGCATCCAGTCAGATAAAAATGATGCTTTAACACTAGATTAAACAGATTTTTATGGTGTTCTTAACGAGTCTGTAGTAATTTTTTTTTGCATTTTTGTGTTTTTATTCTTCCTGTTTTGCAATGAAACGTATAGCACAATGATGCCAGAGGCGATATAAAAAAATGAATAAAGTCAAACCCATATTAGTATACGCAACTCTTTTATCTCGTATTGATCCATCAAAATGACGGTTCCGGTAAATCTAGTGTTAATACATCATAGTACTCTAATGTAATGCACACTATACTAATAAGTGATAAAGTTTAGTTGTAAATTGTTACATTTTTTTATATTACAATTGATATGTCTTTAAAAAAAACTTGTACTGTTATTTATGTTGCCCTAGATTGACTCGAGTAGCGAATCGTTTTAATGCTTAAAATAATAAAAATAATTGCATACGAACAATACAAAGTAGTCTCGACTCGACTAGCGACTATCAATATCCGCTCCATTTCGCCGAGCATTGAATAAACATTTCTTAGTGACGAGTCGGAACGTTTGTGTCCATACAAGTAAGCTCTATGATATTGCAAAAATAAATATCCTGAAACCGTCCACAATTTATTCGGAATTTGAATTTCCCTTTCGACGCTTTCTCTACTCTTGACGTGATTGGCGAGACAAATATTTTCCATTTATATGTTATATCGATACCTTTGTAATTGCTTATTTTTTATAGTAAGGCTAGAATGACTAGGTTACATAGTGCAAGTTAATTTAAGGACAAATCAGTTTTACATTTACAGAAACTAATGATGTAACACAATATGAAGATATAATCATACGTCCAAGACAGGATCGAGGTACTTAACACGTTCCCTGCCAAGCAGTTTTTACCCAGCTTGTCATACAGGCGATTTGATATTTTGATTAAAAAAAATTGGTACATAGGATCAAATTAGTCGAAAAATTTATTTTTTCAACGCATTAAATGAATAGGTCTGCGTGTACCATAAATGGATCACGTGACACGGAACGTGTTAATCTAATCTAGGTTACATTTTACCACAGAGAACATACAAAATATTTGTAACGGGTAGCTAGTATGGCAGTACAAATTACTTATTACCGTACAAGTTAGCGTAAAAACTTTCAATGAAAAGTTCTATACAGCTAAATAATAAGACAAAAGTACACATAACGTGTCAGTGTCGAACAATCATGCGTTTATAGATACAATTGATATAAGCAATAAAACATGCAATGAATACAATAATAATGTTACAGTAAACCATTCGGGACCGGCCGGTAATTCCTCTTGCATACACGGTGTGCAACCGATCTCAAATGGGCCATAAAATATTAATATACCTAGGTAAAATTATTACATTTTTTTAAGGCAATAAGTGAATCGAAAGTGACGAAATACGCAATGTCTTAAACTAAAGAAGGGCATTATGAGTTTAAAAAGTTTTGATTAAATCACTTACCCTTTACGTGATTACCACAATGCCCTTCCGTTACAAATCCATTTACATCAATCGCCAACAATATACCACAGCTATATATCTTTCATCTCTTTTTGTCGTAAAACTTTTCCAAAATAACCTCTCCTTTTCTCCAAGTAAATTTCGGTGCATCACCATTGGGCTCCTCTAATACTGTCACTGTATAGGGCCATGGAGGTGAATAAAAAAATATATAATACCATCTATTCCCATAAGTCTTAGAGACAGTGCCTTAAAAATATTCCGAAAATTTTAATGTTTTTTTCCCGACGTTTTGGTCATCATTCATTTTTTTTTGTAAAATCATAGACACATTAGTGGTGAATGAAATTACATATTATACAACGTACATTCTCTCCATAGCCACACACAGCAATTGTAATTTTTTTTTATTTTTGATCAATTTTAAATTTGGATATTGCAACACTAAGTGTTCTAGGTTCCGTTTTCACTTCTCTTAGACAAAAATTGCATGTGCATTCTAACAGATAACGATATAAGTAGGGTTACCACTAAATAAAAAATACTACAAATGTAACTCTTTCCACTTTTTATCGCTTTGTCATTTGATGACAATTAATTTTTTATCGTTGCAACCCTACATATAAGTCACTTAATCTAAACAATACCTTATCGCATGCAACATAAACAATTTTGGTGACTAAACAAAAACTGAACAAGCCTATGTGGTTTTATTTATATGATTATGATTTAAATCTGTGTATTAAAATGTCTAATGTACCTGACTATTAACAACTCTCTATATGACTGTAAATGCTTCAATGATGGCAAATCATATTTTCAATACAAAAAAAGAAAAGATCAACTGCTAACTATTTACATACTATGTAAAAATATGCGATATATCAATGTGTATATTACAGAAGAAGCTTCGACAAACACCTAATTCATATCTGAGTATTAAAATTCATTAAAAAAAAAACTGTCATTGTATATTCTACCTGTATAGGTTAAAAAATATCTCTATTTCCTTTTCAATGAAAATATCAAAATCCTGTTTTAAAAATATAAGACCCGCGATAAAAAGCGAAGTTTAAAAACATTGTAAATGTCAATACAACTACACGTATAAAATACAGGAGTTATGAAACATTGTAGTAACTTCAGAGAATCTAATGTATTTCCCGCCGGATCAGCCATGCCAAACTCATTTACTGGTGACCCAAAAGTATGAAGCCTGTTAACTATGTAGGATGTATAACTTAATCTAAAAGAAGACAAACTACTGAAAAAATCTTATCGAATAAAATACTATTATGGGACAAGTATATTTTTTAAGCATCCAATTAAACATTACAAAAAATTACAATTAATAACTTCTTTTGCCAGATATTTAATATATTTTGCTTTTAAGTGGTCCATTTATCCTTGACCAAAATTTTGAAAACTGCTATAGATTATATATACTTGTTTAGTTAAAACTGAAAACATTGATAAAATGTTCAGTGGGCCATTATGTCTGAGATGAATGCACTAGGGGTAGCAAAAAATTTGAATTTCCAGTTTATAATGAACTATAGGTTAGTCACAATGGAAAGAAGACTATTTAAAACTGGCCTTGCTCTCGAAGGACGTTGCCAGCGCCCCCCGTCTTGTAACTTCACGAGAACATTTGATGTAAGATGGCGTAGACTAGAAATAAATTGAATCTAGTATATAGTAAGAATGATGTTGATAAAAGCCAAATGTAAATAAATAATAATGTCATGTATAAAATAATCACTATACATTTGCATTCCCAATGTGAATGATTTAGATAATGTATACACGATATTGAATGAAACGACGAAGTGACACCGTCTTACACGCTACGATGGATGTTGAATGACACAAACATTTTTCCCCGTTGCAAATTTACGCCTACAGCTACTTTAAAACAATGTTTCATTAAGACTCATTTTGGAGGTATTTGATTTTGAGCTACACCAAACATTCTGTCCGCGCAGCTCGATTGGCCAATGTACCGGACATAGTTTTTGATTGTACAGCCCTAATGCCTGAAAAAAAAAGAGAAAGTTAAATACACATTAAAAACAATACATCTGTTCCTAGACGAAGAAAAGATAAATTAAAACCCGAGAATACCATTGGGCATTAAGTCTGCCTTGTGTACAAAATATAATTTTTTAATAAATAAAAGTCGCCTAAGACAAAGGAAAGATTCAGTGCTAGAATACAACGCGAACTACGAAGTTAATGATTATGACATCGAAGACAAAATGAATTGAAGAAGAAAAGTTTAGAAAGACTCCTATACTCATATTAACAATAATAAAATTAGTGTCATACAGTATATATTGCGCTCGTTACCTAGGACATGGAAGAGCACGGCAGGCGCGGGCTGCCCATCTGCGTAAGGACGCGGTCCAGCCACTGCAGCGGCCCGTTGAGGTGGAGCTCTATCCAGCACGGGGTCGAAGTCACCGTCTGGCGTCTGCAATGGCGGAATCACGGCCCATTTTTACACGTTGTACTCATTTTACCACATAGCCACTCAGTCCATAAACTAGTAACGTCTATGGTCTGCGTAGTTTCTGAACGAAAATATCAAAAACGTTGTACGATGTCATTCGGTCTACCTGTACTCAGCGCCCCAGCCCTTGACGAAGCTCATCCGTATGGTGCACATGCGCGTCAGCTGGAACACCGCCTCGAAGCCCTGCGATACGGACTGCGACAGCAACGCGGCGAATTCCTGGTTGTTGAAAATTTTCAAGTTGCAGCCTAAAGTGAAAAAAAAAAAAAAACATTACTCCCAAATTATGTAAATTTGACATAAGACAAATAAAAACAATAAATCAAAAAATATTCTTATTATTTCTGTTTTTTTTATGTCAATATTAGTCAATAAGAGTGCAGTATAGAGATAGGTACACTATATAAAAACTAATTCTCATATAATTTCACTTCATACTATTTATGTGAAATGAATAACAAAGAAACCGAACGCAGCTGCGACTTCCCGAATGATACGACTGTCTATGCGCGACAGTGATCACTTTCCATCTGGTGAACCGCTCGCTCGTTTGCCTACACAACTTACAAAAAATGAACACTTTTTCGTTTGATGACTTATTCGCCAAACACATTTTGCATAATTCAGAATATACGTAGTAATGTATGTAGTTTCTTTACATTTCACTCTATTACGTAATAAAAAAATTAGTCATCACCTTGTGCCGATATTTTACAGTGTTTTCAACTCTCACAGGCTTGCAATAGAGTTCATTACACTGCATAATTTTCTCAACATACCCCTATGGTATGGTACAATCAGGAAGTAATTACTTTAATCGAACTCACCGGGTGGTATTTTGCAAACTGTTGCGGGATGCCAACCGTAGCGTTGATTGCAGTTGGGGCTTTGCACAAATATTGATGAGTCACTGAGACATTCAGCAAACACTTCACCTGTAATATATAAGTTACCTGTACTATATATAGTTAGCTGTACTATTAATAAAAAATATCTGGGCCATTTCACACATAATACTTTGATTACAAGACAGGTAGCTAAGCTATAGTATGGGTTATAAGACGATATACATACATAGATATTTTTAATAAATACTTAAATATAGGTAAACAACCAGACAGAGAAGAATCGCAAATGCTGATCACATTTTATTAAATATTTAGTAAAAGTTTGCCTTAAACGGGAATCGAACCCACGACTCCTGGTGTAAGTGGCCGACCCATTACAACAATGGACTAGTAAAACTTTTAATGATAATAATTTACCTATTTATAACACTATATTTTTATTATTGTAATGGTGTTTATGGCTATAATTTGTTAAAGGGATATAGTGCCCCAGTAAGTCAAAAGCTTTCGAGGTCTTTTGTATTTCATTCGGGTTACGTGGGAATTAGCGCAGAGCATACTTGACTTTGGCTGTCTCTAATGTAAAATAAGAAGAGTAATGTACAAAAATTACTGTATTATCCATGGCTCTTAAAATGTATGATATCTCTCAGACTTTGTATCATATGTCAAGGGATGGGTGTAACATAGTCTTTAAAAATCACAACCATGACGTCATTATGACCGAAGATTTTAGTAATTATTAATATTACATTTTTTCTTGATTTTGGGCGAGCATTTGACATTGATATCAATTGATATTAACTGACAATAAGACTATAAATGGTAAAGCGTGTTCTCCCAAAAGACTTCTTCTCCCACATGTATGACTGCCCGAACACAGAGGGTCGATTGATATTGAGAGTGGTAGCTAGCCAGGCGGGTTTGCATAACACTACCACCATTCAGACTCCTCTACACTGGTGACCCGGGAATCAAACCCCGGACCTCCACATTACAAGGCAAGTGGGTAAACCACTGCACCACGGAGGAGGTCCAAATTTATTTAATTATCACCACTCACCTCCGATATAATACAATCTGACGCCTTTACCGATGTGCCGGCGGGTTTGCTCCACCACCTCGTTGCGATTCACGTTTGACAACAGCCCCAAGCAAAACCTGCCAGGTTATTAGTTCACGTTTTAGTCGGAGAATAAATTAACAAATTCTAGTACAGTACAATAAAATTTAAACAGTATTCAGTGTTTTAGTGCTAGTGGTGTATGTAAAAAGTTAATAATAGGAACAATAATAAGTAACCCGATGAACAATTCTCAACGACGTTCATATGAAACAGCGTAAGATGTATTTAAATTACTATTAACCAAACAAAAGGCAAGATTGTAATAAAATTGAGACAAGTATAAGAATCTCGTAGTATCAGAAATTTCTATATTGAACAAGGTAGAACATGTGTCCTTTACTTCACAACACAAGCATTAGTTAACCGCTACTCATTACACGCAACTGTTATATTACAAAAAAATGGAAATGTTTGATTAAATAAATGATCTTTACCTTTCACTATTGCTGGGATCAGTGAACCCATCTACGGTGATGGAAGGCTGCGAAGCGTGGAAAGTTTCCCCAACTCTCGTGTTCAGCTCGTAATAACTGATGCTGCACCAGAAGGCTGGCTCATGATACAGGACTGGTGCGGCCTCCGTTGCAAGCCCCGGTGGTGAAGGTGTCAGTCGTGTTAAATCTTAATAAGTTACATACAAAAAAAAACTGTTATACATCTACATATCGTAAAAAATTTAAAGTAGGCAAACATTTAATTAAATATTTTCAAATTCAATATATATCAATACCTTCACAGCTACTTTTTAATGGTCAAAATGATTTTAGCGCCGGTTCTAAGTAGATCGCCCTAATAAGAATCGAGCAACTTAAGAGCACTCTTTTAAATGCTATTATATATATATGTTACATTTACACTTTTTCTATTGTTGAATTGAAGTAAACCATGTTTCCATAGATTTTTGTCATTCAAATACTCTGTAATATAGTAAGCTCCACAAACCATTTCTTTTTTTTTTAAAGGCAGATTCCAAATATCTTTTTGGATTTTAGTATAAAACCTTACGCCCAACCCTACAAATGAATTTATCACTCGACTCAGGCGAGAGAAGGGATTACATAATTTTTGTTAAGTCAGAATATTAATATAGTATTTGGAATGGAAATTTTCTTTTATTCTTTCCTTTTTTTGATTTTCTCTCATTTTATTCATCCACACCATTCATGCATACTTACCCCAAGGGAGATTGCTTATATACAAAAACATTGCTTCTAAATAAATATTCTTATTTTTAACTTAACTTAAAAAAAATGTTGATAAATTTAAATAATTTATGTATATCTATAGATACATGGCATAACACAGTTTATTAAAACAATAAAAGAAAAAATAAAAAAAAATGAGTACAAACTCACTCATGTTGTCATTGTGATCCATCGGATCCCCGTCTTCACTCATGTAGCCAGGTGGTGGGGTTTCCACTGACGATGAGCTGCTGGAGGTAAAATTTGAGATTTAACAAAAGCACTTTTAACAGTAACATAGCAAAATGGATTCGAAGGATCATTGTCTTCAAATTTTCTTTAACTTCCACCAGTTAACAAGACTGACAAGTGAGGGTCAGTGCGGACCAATGCTGCTACTGGTATTGATAAAATACTTCTCAGTTCAAATCATATTAACTTTTTTATTAACACCCATTAAACAATTCATTAGCAACTGCAAGGTGACTAAAAGTAGAAGACATAATTTCGTAACTACATCCTAGAATACACCAGTACCACATTGTTTTCAAAGTGGCACCCAAGCCACGCATGGGAAGATTTAGATTTTACACCTTCACGTCAATAGCAATCTTAAACATTTACTTTATTCAAAAATATTTGTTACCAAAATCTTAAAATTTCAAATGTTTATTTACCTATATTCTATACCTAAGTGTCTATGTTGTATTTTTTATAAGCATCTCTTTCTCTTACCCAAATAAATGTTTGATCCATGAAATGAATCCATAAAAAAACAAAGGTCAATTCACAATGGTGTAGCAGATGATAGGGTAGTTGTGCTCGGACTATATATGCATTCAATTTTACTTAATTTATGTGGCAACACAGTTTTATTATTGACAGTGCCTCAGGTTCACATCTGTGCATCCCTAGCGGCCGCCGCTGGGCCGGCCCATGGCGCAACTCACACGTGCACGGTGGTGTTGCTCGGCACCTGCTGCGCGAGCGTCGCCTCCAGGTACAGCGCGCTGTGCGGGCCGACGCCCACCACGCCGCCACTCTGCATCACGCTCAGCGACAACCTACAAAGTGCAAACCGAATCGGTCCTTCCACCTGATACTTTTTTTATACGCAATTGGCTAACACTTGACCTGCGCTTTTTTATCATGTCGATGAGAGTTTAGAGGCCCTAGATGATAAAGCGTGCCTGTCTAGAATATTGCGGCCCTCACATGTGTAACTGCCGGAAGAAACTAATAATGTTTTGGCGATATATTGAAATTAAAGCAAGTAGCTAATCAGGCGGGTTCGCAAACAAACGCTGCGACTATCCAGACTCCACTAATCATGTGGCCCGGGGACTCGAACACAGGCCCTCTGTGTTGTAAGGCAAGTGTTAAACCATTGCGCCACGATGGCACTCTAAACGTTTTACTACGTATTCTATAAGAAGAAAAATCTATCCACCAAGCCATAAACTGGTGAGGTATAAAATCTTACGCGTCACTGTGGTCGTGATGCGGCAGGTGGTAGTCGGTGTAGGGCGGGGGCGCGCGGACTTCGCCCTCCGCGCAACGAGGCACCAATATCGGTGGGAGTGCTGAATTGATGAAGAGCAGTGTTTAGAAAATTTTTGTATAACAATGTTACAAGCGACAGAGCCAATAATATGTTCCATCTGATTTTAAGTGATAGATGCTACTGCCAAATGCTAGTATAAGGAAATAATAACAAAACCTTGCGCAATACAAAATTTTCAGACATTGACATAGATGGTAGGTGTTATTAACCTGATAATTAACCTATATAAGGTAATACTATTTCTATGGTTATACACACATGCTAACATTAATTAATATCATTGTAAAGAATGCTATATCAAGGGGCTAGTAAAATTACTGACAAAACAAGACAGTCCATGTTATACATGAAGGCAATAAGGGCAATGATAACTGTAACATAAATTGTTAACTGCTACTTTGTTAGAAACAGGTGTAGAATTTCAGGTTATCATAATCTTGGTTACATTACTCAATCGCAATAAACTTAAATAAGTATTAGCCTCAATTGTACAGTTATTTTATTAACATAACTCAGATTGCTTGTAACTTGTTAACCAAATGGGGCATTTGAAGTTGTAGTACATAATCAATATATACAAACAGTTGATTTCCAGCTGTGTAAATAAAATAATATATTCACTGTGTGGGTGTTTCAGGAAATTTACGTATAGTTCCAGATTACAGTTAATGACTTGCTTGAGAATGTTCTTACCAGGTGAGTCAATCTTATTGTAGTGGTAAGGATTGATGCAAACTTCGTCCTTTTTCAATTGATATGCGTAGGCGCAATGATCGACAGGCTTCAGTTCATGTTGACTCTATAAAAATTAATGTTGCATATATAGATTTCTGTAACACTGCCTTCAAATTGTAATTAAAAACATATAGATAACATTATTTCACAAAAAAACTTTCAATGTATTTAAACCAATTAGACACAAAATGTTGAACAAATTCTTTATACTTTATTGAAGTTTTTGTAGTATATTTTAAATACATTATTAATACATAATAGTTATTGTAATCTAATGATGAGCAAAAGTACACCATGGGCAGCATGTTAGGCCAATATCAAAAATCCCAAACATTACTGTTTACACATTGGGAATTGACATCAATGGAATGTATTAAGATGGGCTTGGAACTACATACAGCCGCGGTAATTTACTTACACAAAAAATTTAATTGTTATTCAAAAGATAACCCATCTGAAGTTACTAAAAAGAATGTAAAAAAAGAGGGTGAACATTCATTGCCATTGTTTCAGGAATGTAAATTTATGAACTTAACACAGGACATCATTTTGTTAATACTGTTTGCAGATTGTGCCAAGATCCATTGATGTATGCATGGAGAATCGACACCATTTGCTAGGGCAGCCAGTGTTGGGACCAAGTACTAATACCTTCAAGTAGATCTTTACATGTTGGTCAACATACTAGCCAAATACTTTGGTTCAATGTATACAGTTGACATTAGGAATGTACTCACTTGGAGCTGCGGCCACCGCCACAGCCTGCAATAGATAACATGCGGCAAACCCTTTCTGTACTGACCATTGACTATGTTGTCGTTTGGTTTTGCTCTGCGAGAGAGAAAACAATTTTATCCATACATAATAATGAAAGCCTAAGAATTAATAAATAAATTTGTACCTCAAAGAAAAAAAATTATTTGAACATGATTAATTAACATTTAATCATTTGTAAATTCTATCACGGTACCCCAATAGTTTTGTAAATTGATCATGAGTAATAAAAAATAAATACACACCAAATAATATCTGAATAAAATCTCTCTATTAAGCACATTAGAAAATTTATTTACTTTCCACCATTAATAATTCAGTACTAATGTATGAGATACTTTTCAAATCAGTAACATATAGATTAAAATTATTTATCAATCTTTAATTGTAGCTCAAATAAATATAAACAAAAATTTAAGTCCCATTGAAATTATATTTTGTCCTTATATTAACCCACAATAATTGCATGGGATAATTAGTAAGCCTTAAATAAAAAATATAATATTAATAAGGAACCACTTTTATTATAGTTTTGGAATGGGAGTTTTGAGCTTAATTCAAAGTACAAAAAAAATCAAGCAAACAAGTATAACTAATAAAAGTATTAATTAAATAATAT
>DWQX01006252.1:0-11633 GCA_018245475.1 Pharmacophagus antenor | reverse complement strand
AAATATATATATATATATATAGCCCTCAGTTCCGTCCCTAGAATATACAATCTATAACCTAATTACCTAGGTCGAAACGTCAGAAACATTGGTAACTATTTGATAGCAAGTAGAAATGTAATGAACTTAATAGTGACTACTTCCATATAAAATTTGAGCTTTAACAACCTTCACAATATCATTTTCACTATAAAAATATATCTGTTTCTAAGATCCCTTCTTAAAAGTATTACTGATTACCTAACACGCAGACTATTTTTCCCAGTAAGCTGTGATAATGTACGTATAACTCCTATATTGTCGTTATTCCTATACATTGGAATTAAGCTGTAATATAAGCTATAGTGAGCAGAAAATAACTAGAAAACAATGAATACGTAATTACTTCCATAGAATAATCTATTAGATGTCTATAAGCGTTCCAATCGTAATAACGTAATGATACTTAAATATGCTTTAAAATAATTACAATAAAATTATTTTTACCTCGAGAAAATTTCTCCTTGAAAGTTCTTTCTAAACGAACAAAAATCTTATTATTTAAATCTTTTTTAAAAAATATTACCACCAGCAGAACCGTAATTTCCTCATTTTGAACACAACACTGCATTTAAGTTAAACGACACTTTATTATCCTATGTTTATCCTTTTTAAAGAATTAGAAGAAGAAATCTTTTTCATTGTAATTGTGAGGTTTGGAAAAAATTGCCCCCGACGCTGGCGAAGGGCGAACGACAATTTAATTTACCCAAGAACGGATAATGATATGGCAACCCCGACGTTTATACAAGTTACGCGCCGTGATCGAGTGACAAACGATTCTAAAAGGCCACAATCAAGTTTGTTGTGACGCGGTGTTTTTAGGAAAGGGGCTGATAGCACCACCCAAAAGAGTTTAACGAAAAAATTGTGGACTTTTCAGTTCAGTAATTCAATATAAAAAGAAATCAAGTGAATTAATTATTGTAGTATAGTTTAAAAATTAGATGTATGATAGCTATTGAAAGCAGACACATGGATTCAGGAGAATGTGACATTAATAAAATGGCAACATTAGTTCTCAAAATTTGAAATCCAGTATTACCGGACATTTTCGGTATTAAAAATTATAACTAATAAAATTATGTGCTTTTTATAATAGACGAACAAGTAGATAGATGGTACAAATAAATAAAAATGAAAGATTAAAAGAAAATACATATAACTTAACATAATTTCCAACAGACACAAGTTGACCCAAACTTAAGTTGATTTAACTTTGACAACGCGCAACGGCCCCGAATACTTATCAAATGAATAGTAATTTAGTTTTTGAATTAAATCGTTCCAAACACGCGACACAAACCACTTTTCTATTCCGGAGTCGACTTGGAACCGTCATTTTACACAATTTTACCGAATTGCTCTCCGTTCTCGGAATTAATTTGATATTAGCCTTTGAAAACGCAAGGAGTGGTTTTTGTGTTGAAGCGATTGTTATTATAAATACGTATTTAAGTGTTACGCTTAAGCTCAATCTAAACCCAACCAACTAATACGAGATTAACAAAAGTTAGTAATTTAAAATTAAATATACTTTTAATGCATAATTATTGTATTTAGTAAGGTATCTTGACCATTCTTAATTCGTTTTTCTGAGCAGGGCAAATAAACCCTTTATTAAGAAGGATTAATCATTCGTATCTGTAGCTAAGAAAATGAAACAAAATTCAATATATTTCTTTGCGTGTGGCAGCAGAATATTTACTGACTTATACTTTTTTTGTCGCAGATTACTTATTTAAAGTAAAAGTGTACAATTATTATAACGACACTAGGTTTAATTGTAAAACATTTTTTGTTACAGGAATCGCAGACGACTAGCAATGAAAAATGGAATGGGCATGGTCCAGAACACAACATGGCTTTACAACAAATTCTCAAACTTCAAGAAGCAAGAGCTCTACACAAGACTTCTCTTCTTCCGATCTACAAAAAGAATGGTCTACCATCGCCTCCAATGTTACCAAACCGTGATTACGAACACCACAAAAGCCAAGAAAACTATCCCGAACAAGTATTGGAACAGTTAAAGCTTGAAGAAGAATTCAGGAGACTAATGGATCGATCAGGCAATGGAGCACGCAGTGATGAATCTTTAAAATATTTTCAACACATGATGGAAGCAAGGCAACATTTTGAATATTTGAAGAACATCAGAGAAAGAGATAACAAAAACTCTTATTCTGAAGAAGACAACGTAGAAGTGAAAAAGGAAGTTGTTAAACAATATGATAACAAATTTTCCCCGATACATAAACAATCACCTGTCAGAACACCTTCAGCAGAAGTTTCACCAAATCAGATTGTTCGCTTATCTACCTCATCCAGCCCTCCCTCAACTACTAGTCCTGTTAATTCATCACCTCTTAGTCATTTACAAAATATGCAACCTTTTGACTTCCGTAAGCATAAATTACCTGATGGCAATATTAAAGAACAATCTGTCAAGCAAAACTTCGAGGTTAATAGCGCAGAAAAAGCTGCAATAGAAATGATGAGAAATCAACTTTTTAATTTCCAATTACCACCCAACTTACCAATTCCGCCAATGACTATGCCATCCTCATTTTCTCATCCTGCGGCGATGGTAGCAGCTCTAAGTCAAAATCCCATGGGATTAGCATCGCTACAAGCGTTATTACCCCAGATGTCATCAAAAATATCTGAGTCAAGTGAATCCAAATTAAGTAACGGTCTTGTCAACAATAGACCTGATGAAAAAGTCGAAGAAGAAAATGTTCTTAATTTAAGTAAAGACGCTTACATAGAAGCAACACACAAATCTAGAGATTTAATGATGAGTAAATGCTTAAGCCCACCGAAAAGACATTGGGGTGCATCACAAATGCCTTTAAATTTAGGGACGCATTTTATTAATCCCGCCACTGGAAAGAAGAGAGTCCAGTGTAATGTATGTCTCAAAACATTTTGTGACAAAGGTGCACTTAAAATTCACTTTTCCGCTGTTCACCTGAGAGAAATGCACAAATGTACTGTGGAGGGCTGCAGTATGATGTTCAGCTCTAGAAGATCAAGGAACAGACACAGTGCCAACCCTAATCCTAAACTACATTCACCGCATTTACGACGAAAAATATCTCCTCACGATGGTAGAAGTGCTCAAGCTCATTCTGTTCTAATGTCGCAACACGGATCGAGTTTAAGTATGCCACCGGTCATTAATCCGATGCACGCATTCGGTTCATATCCAATCATCAACCCAGCTCAAAACGTTCGGCCATATACTGCTAATATGCCTCTAGAATACAAAAATAACCTTAGCTTTTCTTCACATTTCGATCAATCACATTTGTTTCGAAGAGAATCCAATTCGGAGGATATAAAGGATCCCGATGGTCAGGGAGAATCAGATGAAGATGATGGCATTGTTGTCGTAGCTGGAGATGAAGATGATGACGATAACGAACACATGGATACTAGCGATTATTATTCTAATCTTAATAAATCAATTGGATCCTTCGAAGATTCGGAAACTGACTTAGATCAAAGGAGCGTAAGTGATAATAACGATAATAGAGAAACTAGAAAAGAGGGTACAGTAAGTCCAGAAGTAATGAAAAGGAAACGAAAAAATTTAAATCCAATTAGATTGCAAAGTAATCATAATACCGAAAATCAAGAAAAGAATACCAGTGATGAAAATAGTCGACCTGTTGTAGATGATAATTTAATAGACTCTAAGAGATTAAAATGCGAAAAAGAAGAAAACGAAAATAATTGTACGCTTTCAAACGATATTGAAGACCTAACTAAAGTTAAACTAGAAGTTACTGAAATTAAAGAAGAGCCTACAGATATTGAATATAATGCACAAGATCTGCGAATAAAAGAAGAACCACTAGATAAAGAGGAAAGCTGTAAGTCGCTGCCAAAATCTCAATGCGAACAATTTTCTTCTGAAAATGCACTAAAAAGATTAGAGAGTTTGTCAAAGGGAGATTTCCCTAATGTATCTAAAAAAACTGACGTTCATTCTTTGGGCCCATACAATTTGTCAATGCATGAGACAGTAGAATTTTCCGACAGGTCTCCTTCGTCATCCGTATCGAGTTATGATTATGTCTCAGAGGAATCTCACGGACAAATTCATGGGCATTTTGACAGTGGTTTCTTTGTAGTCACTACGGATGTACCGACCGACCAAGAAAATCCACTCAAATGCACTGTTTGCGACAAACTTTTCCAAAACATATTCACCTTGAAGATTCATTATCAAAACACGCATTTAAAAGTCATGTACAAATGTAATAACGAGGGCTGTCAAGCCTCGTTCACCACAAAGCAAAGTAGAGATCGGCACAGTGGTAATATTAATCTGCACAGAAAATTGTTTTCAATATGCGGTAGACCATCTGAAGAATCTTCGACCACACTTCTGGACAAGATTCGCGAGCAAATGGAATTAATATCAAAATTTAACGAAGATGAACGAGTCATTCCCTACATAGAAGCGCAAAAATACTATCAAGCTCGGGAAACAGAGAAGTCAAAAAATCAAATAAGTCAACAAATACCATTTGGAGCGCCATACGCGCCTCTACAATTCCCTGACGCATATCTAAACGGTCGAGATGTGTTCAATCAACAACCATTTCTGTTCACTCCCTTCGGAATGTTGCCGAATTTTCCTACCATACCGTTTGGCTTTCTACCCCCGAACCTAAGTCCTTTTGGATGCCAAAATCATACCTATTCGCCGCCTGTTTTGCGGAAATTAAACTATTGCATCGAAGACGAAGCTCCGCGGCCTAATAAAGACGGTCTCTACCCTTGTCGGGGATGTAGAGAAATTTTCAAGGATCTGATGGGATTGAAGCTTCACTGCGAAAGCGTTCACACACAGTCACTACACAGGTGTTCGGTGAGCGGATGTAACGCAGCGTTTTTCTCTAGAACTAAAAGAAACATTCATTCCGAAGCTCACGTAAGTTCGAGACGTCAGAACGGGAGAAGCGTCCACCTTGTGAATTCGTCGTGACCTGATTTTGAGAACGAGTGCTTATTGACAGTACAAAGAGTTTAAATTCCAGTGCATTTGTAATTTTTAGAGTAACCGAAAATTTGGAAGTCAAAATGTATTTGTAAATAACAAGAACTTAAATTCTCAGCGGAGTCTACTTGTTACACAGGTGGTTATTTCAGAATGCTCTTCATAATGCATAAATTAAATATGATTCTCGTCATTCTCCATTTTCTTCCTAAGGCTGTGTACATACATTTAGATATTTACGAATTGCTTTGTAGAAATATTAGATGGTATTGTACATTTTAACATTCCATAGTAATAATTGTGCAATAAATGTATATAATAGTTAATAATGTATAGAGCCTCTTTGAATAAAATGTTATAACACATTGGCAAGTTTATGATGGTTCGATTATTGGCCGTTTACATTATATTATAAAAACATCAAAGTATTTAAAAAAAATAAAACTTTAAACGTATTCAAAATTAGATCATATCTGTTAATTTTTTGGTGCTACATAAATATTTCATGTATGTAGTTTATGGATATCCCTGACTTAAGCATGACATGTATGTAAGTAGTTTCTAATCTGTGTGATTTTTGTTAAAAATAGATTAAAATAATACGTAAGGAACCAAAAAGTATTAATTAAATGTGACAGTGGGCGTAAAGTTAAACAGCATGTTATCCTTCCTTTTGCCAAACAAATATAATAAATATGAAATAAAAAGTTTAAATTTCAAATGTCTTTTTATTAATACCACTATAATTTACGTAATTCGATTAAAATATGAAAACTTTAATTGACCTTTGATTCAAAATAAACATCTTCTTGATTAACGATGGACTAAAACAGTACTACAATATGATATTTCTGGTTATTGTTATCTTATCCATAGCAACCTGAGTACTTTTTTATTGATAATGGGCTAACAATTGACCTATATTTTTCTTGATGTTAAGTGACGATAAGGCTGATGAAGCGTGTTCACCCAAAATAATTTCGGCTCCCACATGTATATAATAATACTACTTAATAAAAATAATACTTTAAATACAGCTAACATTGAAATACATGAAATATTTGCGGAGACAAACTGTGACGTCGGTAATCTTGAAAAGAATTGTGAGTAGACGAGGTCATATCAAACACTTAAATTGGCTCCAGACTATGGCTCCCCACCATTGGCCCAGTTTTAGTAACTGCGAGAGTAGCCGAATTAAAAGAGCTGGTCTGTGGAAAATATGCAAAAACAGGAAAACTTATTTTAATACAAAAAAAATATTATCAATAAAAACATACTGTCCTTGAGTTCTTACTAAATATAACGTTTAAAGGCAATTTTTGTTTCTTAAGAAAGAAGATTACTATACAATTAACGCCAAAACTTCTGGAATATGAATATTTAGTGTAATTATTAAGTAAACTTGTCATCTCAGAGTAACGAGAGAGTATGTGTGGAAAATGTGAAACCCTCATCAAGTGCAACTTTAAGTAGAGAAGACAGTGGGTGAAATGTAATCGCCCAAAATACTCTGGCTCTCATGTTTGATGACCGGAACAAAGCAATGCTTATAAGCTGAAAATTGATGTTTAGGGAGATAGCGAGCCGGGCGGTTCGAATAAACTTGAGCTCACGGATCACCGGATTCGTGAGCTGGTTCAGATGAAGCTGTAATAGTCGTCAAAAAGACTAACAGCGCAAACTTGTCCGAACCCGGCAACGGCAGTCGAATAAACCTTACCTCCGCCTAAATTTATTTGATTGAGTGTTCTAAGAATCGAACATGAATCTTTCGTTTATAAGTCAAACGGTTAACCGCTGCTCCACGGACGCAATTAAAAGTAAATAGTAATTTTTACATTCAAAACATATATCTCACCATGAAGTGAACAATATGCGAGTCTTATCGGTTTACTTAATTAAAAAAAAATGCAATTTTACAATATAATTATGACCAATGTTGGCACAAATATTGACCAACGATTTATCCAACATCTGTAGCCGCGGTTTAGTTAATCATGCACGACTGCGAATAAAAACTGACCAATGTATAACAACGTTCAACTTAAGGGTGTGAAATTTAATATTACATGACATTACAAAGGTAGCTTCACAAGTCTACAATTAGGAACCCTTGTCCCGTGAACGGGCGCAATTAAACGCGACGTACGTGTCACGTCGGCGGCGCGTCACGCGCCACTGTCACGTCACGCGGGGCGACATCGCGTGCTCGCGCTCTCTTTAATTTTTAAACTATTCTATTAACGCACTAGCAGAGGGAGACCTTACAAATTGATTTCGTGCTTGTACGACTTCTTATTAAGCTTTGTTACCAATTACAGTTATAATGAGCCGCCGTCAAAGGACTCGTCACTTTAGATAATAACTGAAATATCAAGAAACATCAATGCTAATATTTAATCGTATGCTTGATATGTTTTTTCGTATGCTCTTGTTGTTTTCTCTTTCATATTTATGCTCCTTAATCTCCTTCATAATCTTATCTTTATTTGTGTTGACTTGTTATGTGCCTTCAGTGTTGATTTATATATGTTTCAACTGTAATTCATCCGAAAGTCATGTCAAATAAAATAAAAGCTAAGGTTCTAAATATAACACAATTAGGCTATGCAAGGTCGACACCTTCTATCCAGCCTATCCCTTCAAAAGCAATGTCATAAGATGATGGTACCTATCTCTTACTTAACAACATCCCAAATACAGAACATAAAGAGTAATGCTAATGAACTAGTTTCCTGCTGAAATAAACACGGTGGTACTTTACCACAGGAGTAGTGGAGTCTGGATGGTGGTAGGATTAACCCACGACTGGCTACCACCCTCAATATCAATCTGTCGCCATTACAGAGTTGCCGTGTTCCGGCAATCATACGTACGAGAGCCAGATGTATTCTGGGCAAACACGCTTGCCAATCTAAGGCCTCATTGTCACTTTACATTAAGTGAGATCGAAGCTAAATGTTAGCCCACAACTGGTTAAAAATATTGCAATACAATTAAGAAATAATCGGTTTACCTTTCAAAGGTGATGTGTACAAAAATTATTAAATCATTATTTTTATAATCTTGACAGGACGACGAAGATGAGAATAAATGAAGATTCTACACCTCTGGTCATAGAGACATGAAATTTAGGTGTGTTCTTTGTGATGTGTAGCTATCCCTTTAGAAAGAAATTTATGTACATATTAATTACAATGAACCCATTTCTTAGTGGAATGGTGATTGGAATTGAAATAGGGCGTTCAAATTTCGAACTCAATGAAACTTTTCTCGGGGTCGAAGGACTAAAATTTACACAAACTGAAATGAATGAAATTTATCACGCTCACAGAAACGAACCAGTGAAGACTAGTCATACAAATGAGAGCTAGGTCAAGCGTGCTTCTTCTCCAATCTTATTCTCGGTTAAAATCAATGAGATATTGAGTCCCCTTGTAGATGAAAAGGAAATATTTCCGTTCGTGTTCTTGCGATCTGTTCTTCGAACTTTTATTAAAAACCCCCATAATGTATACGTCGCGGCCACTCCGTCGGCCGAACAATACGCATCGCTCGAGCAGCACAAAGCGTTAGTCCGTTCTCATTTACATAATCAACTCTCATCAGCCACATTTGCATCCGAAACGCACAACGAATTAAATTCTAAATACTGCTACTATAGCCTACACAGCCAATCAAAAATAAACTTTATTGAAACGCTAATAAGTTTGAAATTGGTTAATGTGCGAAAGTAATAGCGCAGTAATAAGTTGCGGTTGCCGTATTCGAAATAAGCATCAGAACGTCTCGCTTGTCAGCAATTTGTTTTGAACAGAGAACACTTCTAATTCGCAAAAAGAACGAGCGTTCTATGTTTAAAAAGTAGCGTCACGCAAACTTATAAGGACGCGTTCACAAAAGGTGCAACGACTAGCAAAAAATTACTCTTCATACAATATGTGGTTTAATTTCATGGAATAAAATACCTTTATTATTAACACGACATACCCTGACATTTGTACTCCATAAGAATGTTTTGAAAAATAAAATTAAAACTTACAAAAGTTTACTGGAATTTGATATAGAATCCATCGGTTTTTATTAGGAAAAAATTGTTATTTTTTATTTAAATTTAATGTTCAGAAAACATTATTCAGCTTTTATGTTCAAACACATAAAAGTAAATTTTATAAAAAAAGGGAATTTTATGTGAACGCATCTTTATAGTACCGAATTTGTATTTTGAAAAGTTCGAAATGGGGCTTTCTAGAACGGTTTTTTATTCAGCTGCCATTATGGCTTCTTAAGGAGCCATGGCCGTTATTATGAACAGACAGTAAGATATTTAGTACCGCCCTAATGTAACCTAACTTAGGGTTCTAAGAGTCGACGTCTTTAACAATATAAAAACTTAATATAACCTATACAACGTTTACATTTAAAAAAAACATGTATAACAACAATGTAGAACAAAATATGTATAATAATAATTGAAATAGGCAAGCTTTTTTAAAACAATAGAAAGAAATTAAAATATATCTAAAAATAAAATGACTTCAATTTAAGTTTTAGGTATATTTCGTTAAATGGTATATCAAAATTCGGCGGATAAGTTTTATTTTTCGAATTTTATGTCCAAAAACAACCAAGATTTTTTTAGTAAGAAAAACCATAAAGATTTTACTACAACTTTTTATTTGTAGGAAAAAACTCTTTTGAAACAATATTTTATAAAAGATCCACTAGTGATTCAGACTCCGTCAAAGAATACTATGTGTAGCTATTAGGTAGAAATAATATTTCCTAGTGATATAAAAATTAATTTCTTTTTCGCTTTTACGTATGCTAAGAATTAGATATTATGCATTAATTAAAAAAAAAACATATATTTTTTTCTTTATTGAAAAATAAATATGAATATCATTTTGTCCCAACACGCCTCCAATGTGAAGCATCGATCCTCTAAAACGGCCTAATAGTTTAACTTTATTGCATTCGTCTTGTATACTAGTAAAGATACAATTTAGTAAAACAACTTACCTTAGACATTACCAACAACAGTTGTATAAAGTTGCTCTACTAATTCATTGTTTTAACTTAATACACTGCATGCACGTAACTACGTCAAGAAATAATCATTTCACATCGTCATAGCCGCTCTAAATGCAGATCAAAACAATCATAAGAATGTTTCATGCAAAAAAAATTACATGCAATTCTGTGAACATTGATTGCCCCATATTATATTGTCCAGTATAATTTTTATAAACCATAACGCACGAATTCCACTTTTTTTTTAAGTAGGAGCACTCTGCTCTTAACTACAGCACATTCACGCGAAAACTAGCCCCAAGGAGTAACAAAAAAATGAACGAACAATTTTGAATTTGGAAGCATAGCCGCAAGCATCCCCGCCGCCATATTGCACGCAAAAGAACTTCGAAATTCAAAAATATTTTTATTTTAAACCTTTTAAGATAAAATAAAAATAACATTTTTAGGGACGTCGATCGTTTTAAGTTGTCAACTTTTAGACAATAAGTTGATACCATTATTTTGTTTATAATTATATTATAAATTTAAAAACTTATTTTATATTCGAACTAGTCATTAAATAAGCATGGAAGAAGGCACAAGACTTCTTAGCAATTTTTAAACATACTGTACTCAACAGTTCTGGTATGCCGTATATAGTCAAATTTAATCGATACTTTGCGATCCGAATAAAATTATTCAAATACTAACGATTTAATACTGGCCATTGGGAATATTTAAATTATTGATTGGAATGCTCCAGTATGACACGCGCAGATATTCGAAGCGTGCGCACTGAATTATAATAATTCCCCAAATATTCAAAATTCATGGCTTCGAGCTTTGACAAACCGTGAGAACGTTATATCGTGTGGCGATATTCAAATTAATTACATTCTTGTCATTTTTGTATTTGAATCACTTTCATCATTGACTACATTCCATAGGTACCTTTAATATTTTTTAATTTATGATTCTGTACCCTTTGTATTGGTAGTTTTCGTTGTCAACAATACGTAGAAATAGATTAACAATATTTTATATTTACATCATAGTAAATATGCTTATCGTAAAAGTTAAAACAATCCTTTGTTCACGTGCCCCGAGGTACGTACGACGTCATAAAAATACTATAAAACAACACGAGTCACAAAAAGTCGATTAGCACAACTTCCAGAAATTATTAAGAAAAAAAAACGCTAAAAAGTACAATTGGGTTATTGGCCATCTGCCTGTAAGTTATTGAGCGAGCCCAGCAGCCACCTACATTCAAAGGATTGCGAAATGTATAAATGACATTAATACAGTAAGCGTCATTAGCAAATTTGTTTAACAGTTAAGCTGAAAAAGCTTTTGTATACAAATCAACAATATTATTTTTAATAGTTATTATTAACTATCGGGGCCGCATCCCGCCATTTTTCTTTAATACGAATTAATTTAAAAGATTTTTTAAAGAAGTAAAATATAAAGGACACAGACCACAGTTGCAAATTGAGAAATTATATTACAAAGAGTTATTATTTCTGCACAATATGGAACTTGTATAATCTGGTTACTA
>DWQX01006251.1:0-11635 GCA_018245475.1 Pharmacophagus antenor | reverse complement strand
TATATATATATATATGTATATATATAAACCACAGATATTGGTTTATTATAATTTCAAGGATACTATGGCTATAAAATTACTAATAATTAAATTTAATATCTCATGTCTTGAGGCAAACACGGTAATTTGATTCTGTGAAACTATGAGATATTTAAATAACTCTATAAATTTCATAGTATCACGTTGCTTATCATCATGTTCATGTTTGTAATTTCATTGAATATAGAAATTTTGCGCGTTTTCGGAATTGACACTAAAAATTTAAATTTCGATGTCCGTCTAGGTTCGCAAACTGAGAAGAGAATTGGCCGATGCAAAAGAAAAAGTTCACACACTTACAACGCAGCTAACAACTAATGTAAGTAAAATTTTAATGTTAATGAACTCGCCAAAATGTAGAAAAAAAAATTTGCTGATTTCCACTTTAACACTAGATTTACAAGACGCGTAATTTTGTCTCAACATCGCTTATTAAAAATTTCGCTACACTTACGTGCGTCCGAATTTTCAATTATTATTTTCGTCCCCTTACGGCAACTTAGCTTTATATTTCTTCATCTAAAAAAGGGAAATATAAGTATTGATATATAATTATTATGGCCTCGAAAAAAGAACCATGGAAGTATCCGTACTTAGTATTAAATCACCAGTATTACCACTAAATTAAAATATTAACGCATTTCACTACTACACGTCGTATCTTCAGGATATTATGCGTTTTGCTTCGTATTGTTGAGTTTTTTTTGTTTTATTGAGTTATGCAGTCCTGCAAAGTGTGACGTTTGGATTAATAACTTATTAATATAAATTTATTTAAAAAGGTAAAACAAAAAATTTGACATCCATTTGAAAGTTAACAACTACCGTTAAATATAAACGCTAGCTATAACTAATTACAAAACGGTTATTCAAATTAATTAGTTACGGCGTTTGAATAACAGTTTTGTAATTAGTTATACAAACGTACATGGTGTACACAATTTACTTACAAAAAATTTTTTCAAGACCAACTACATTAAAAATAGTTTTTGATATAATTTAAATAAAACGATTTCTTTTTCGTCGCGTGTTTCATTGCCGCATATCGGTCACGAGAAATGTTATATAAATACATTTTAGAGTTTCTAAAGCGGGTTCGAGGAACGTATCATATCTGATCCAATTTAACGTTTCAGTAATATATTATTTACTACTTTTAACTTTCACAAACTGAATAATTCCGTTGAAACTAGACTGTTGAGACAGTAACACGCAAATGCTAATGCCTAACTTAACAATATACGACGCACGATAACTCTTTGACCCCGTCAACTGATGAGTTAAGATGCAATGTAAAGTTTGCAGCTGTTCTCATCTGCAACATTATTTGAATAATACAAGGCATACATTGAAAACAACTGAAAGTGTAGCTTGACATTGAATGTATTATCCATTCCACATGATTTGATGGTTGAGGAAGTCACACTTAGCGTGAAGATATAATAAACATAAGATGAAAACTACATTCATGGCTTAATTCTCGGAGAACAGGGGTACATTTTCGAACCTAAAAAAATAGTGGAGTCTAGTCTTCAATGTGAAGCTGTCTCTATAATAGCGTTACTGCATTCCGGCAGTCAAACATGCGAGGGTATTCTGAGCGAGCAGATTTACTTGACTGTCTTAGAAATAAGCTTAGAAAACAAGTACAGGAAGAGTCATGTCTGGCGAGCAGACGTCACGTCTCAGCAAATGCAAGCAATAGAAACTGACGTTGCTAAAATTGCATGCTAAACAGGCGAGACAATGTAACCGGTAAGAGATCAGATAATACGAGCCCCGGGTCGAGCCCGTCACACGGCCGTGAGACGTACGGGTTGTCCGTTTCCCTCCCATATCGGGCACTAGGAATGTATGCCAAATGCCTACAAACAGACACAATCTGCCATCCGAGCGACGACAGTATAGTACCGTAAATTGCGGTTGATTTTTTTTCTCCGTGGTAATGGTAACATTGCGTATGTTACCGAAGGCTTACAACACATTTACTAACCAAGTCAGTAGGAATGGTTTTAGTACTTTACATAAGTATAATGTTCTTTTTTTCTTAAACAAATATAATACGAGTTTAAATTACTACTGCATTTGCTTAAATATTTAAATTGTTAAGTAATGAAACAGTTTTACTATGAATTATAATAATTCCTAATTATTGGAATTTTTATTTTTAATAATATTTTTATGAATCATTAAATAATTTATCCTCATACATATTCCATAGCTGATACAATCAAACATCCCTAGAAGTAATCTGACATAATAAAATAATTATTACATATAGACTAGAATCTAATCAAGTGATATATTGCAATTACACACAAACATTGAGGTAAAGGTCTTAATGACGATAGAATGAGTAGCTATGCCCATTTTAAGATAAAATGGAAACTAACAACGACTATAAATATTTTCCGTATTCCATTCACGAATCATTGCCTATTAAAAAAAAAACAACTTGATACTATTACTTGATATTATTACACGACTAGCCGTCACCCGCTCGCTTCTCTGGGAGTTAACTTTTTTAATATCAAAATTAATTCCCCTCCATTGTGTACGTATTTTCGAGTCTATCGACTCAGAATATAAATTTTAATTAAAATTTGAGAATCCTTTGTCCCCCCTTTAGGAGTGACACGCACCACTAAGAACACACCCTTTCATGTCTTTAGGAGTGACACGCACTACTAAGAACACACCCTTTTATGTCTTTAGGAGTAACGGTTTGGGCTGTACGTTGACATACAGGTCAGTTAATCAGTCAGTAAATTGCGCAGAACTTTGAATTCTATAGTTATTGGTAATTGAGAACAGCGAATATTTGATGAACAATATCCAAATTAAAGTTCATCGTCGATTGTTCTGCAGAACGGTGTTCAACAACGGTCTTCAACATATAGCATTTCCTTGCCGCTCCATTACGTGAGAGACGAGACAAGTAAAAACCGGACTTCGATAATTCAGTGGGGGTTAGTGTTTTTGTTCAGCTAATTGACTTAGACAGCAAAGCAGTGCCGCCATAAATAATTCAACGCTGTAGATATCAATCGTTCTTGCGACTCCATTGTCTTTGACATCGTTTCATCTGATTATTAATGTATAGGTCAGTGCGGTCGGATTATTATAATGTCAACCGTTCAAAATATTATGTGCCCAATGTTCCTAGCTCCTACAAGTAGATGTATTCTTTTCTCTTATAAGTAGTTTTTTAAACTATTTTTAAGATCCATAATAATTTAATATCGTAATAACAACAACTTCATACAATACTTACCTCGTTTTTCTTTTACATATTTGATAAGGAATAGTTATATTATTAAGGTATTTATGTAATAAATAAACCTTTTTATTATAATATATTATTACTAATTTCTTATATCTTTAACTACTTTAAGTATAATAATAATAATTTATAACTCAACTAATAGTGTAATACATAATATCAGCAGGTATATTACTTACCCACATTTTAAATAGCGTTGATATTGTATCAATTGGCCTCAATGGATATTAAATTCAATGCGTCTACCATTCTTGCCTCGGCGTATTATGCAGGTTTTTTTATTAGTGGTTGAGTTGTTGATTTTTTATTCATTGAATATCAATATGGACTTTGTAATTCATTGGACTCATTGATAAAATATTAAACCGAAAAATTTTACTTTAAATCATTAAAAAATTAAAATCATTATGTTAAAAACAAAAGGAAAATCAAATATTTAACAGTAATATATTTATACTGATAATGTGAAATCTAAATTAATGTCAAATGAGAACTTTTAAAATCTTACTGTGGCGTGAAGCAAACTTTTCGAAAGGCGAAGGTATGCACAAGCATAATTCCTGCATTAATGATCAGTTCAATGTTGGTGCTTCGTATTGTTCGTAATGAGGACCGGAGGTCCAATTGCCGTACTAATTACGTTGTGTAGTAGAGATCAAACACTATTTAGTTGACCAACACGTAAATGCTTAGAAAACATTTTATTTAACATTATTTTTTATTTTACCATGGTTTTAAGTAGACGTTATTGATAAAAATAAATCTACGGGCTTTGTCCCATTTTTTACAGCAATTTATCATCTGACTTCACATACTTCACTAAAATTAAAATTAGTTTTATAAAAATTGTCACATGAAGATATCTGTAATAACTATGACACGAGGACATGTGTCACTTTAATCATGACCATGGGTGTATTTAAAATGTACGTACTCTATTATATCTGTAAAATTTAGTTTTATTAAATATTTAGTATTAGCGTTAATGTTAGTAAGGTTTCAAAGTACTACTTAGTAATTATTTATAAATCTACAATGGTAAAACGAAACTATTACACGATCCAACTTTTTTATTGTACTGATTAATGCATAACTATTTTGTAGGCTTACGAATTTGTTTGCAAACTTGCGCCAACAGAAGACGGGGAATCGGTTGGCTACAGTCCAACTAAAACCAAGGACGCATTGTTTATTTTTTATCAATCCTATGTTGTGACTGTTAGATGATACATTCAAAACGAAATTGATTTCTCGTCCGTTTTATTCTCATACATTTTTTACTTTATAATTTATTTTATTGTATTACTTTTAAATAAATTATTCAAACATTAAAATTTCTTAAAATATAATTACAAAATTTTAATTCACGTACTACATTTTTATAATGTAATTAAAACTTTATAATCATATATCCTAATGCAGCGAATTAAACTTTGTTCTTCGAATATTTGCTGCTAATTGGTTTCTATTATTTTAATGTTATTTCCTGTTTATATGTATTTTTTTATATATACGTTTGTTTCGTTTTTAAAATGGTAAGAATTGGTATCAAAATATTTACTGTAAGTAACGCGTCTTCGGTGATTGATTGCAAACGCTTAATATATTTCATAGCAGTTGTTTACATGTCCTCTTTAACGTTATTATCATGTGCAGAATATTCGCGGCTGTGTTATATTGCTGATGTTGTCGAAACTAATTACCACATTTGTTTGTATTGACCAAACAGAAACTCCACCATCCTCGTGTTTCGTGTTGAGACGTTATCATTTGTAACATGAGACTGTGCCCCATAAATCAACCACTATGTAAGCACTTGCGCAACAAGTGGGTGTGTAGAGTGTTGTTTTCGGCTTGAGATACAGAATTATTTTTAGTAATAGCATATTAATCATAATTGTCGTATTTGACGTGAATGGTAATGCAAAAACAATGATGACATCTAAATTTGTGATTCCATTGCCAAGCTGGATTAATATATGGACTCGTTTATATTTATGAATATTATAGTAAAATAAATTCAAGGTTTTATTGCAACTGATTATAGCAGCATTTTTTTGTTGCACTAAAGCTATACGTTTTTCACGTGCTGTTTTAAAATTTAATACAATAATAACATAAAAATTAAATCTAAGAAGACTATCACATTGTTTTTCGAATACGCACCCTTTATTATTCCGACTCTATCGGCGAGTAGCCAATAGACGTTACGCTTTCCTTCGGTGCAGCCGTTGCATCGGGTTCCGTGACTTAACTCCAATGTATAGGTACAATCACGTGCTACGCAGCTTATATTTGTTATGCACCTTATAGACTTGTGTTAAGATACAAAAGCTTTCGATCGCCGTGCGCGACTGTACTATACGCTCATCGTCTACTACTCGGCATAAACATAAACTAGTACGACTTGAACGTTCCAAGAGGGTGGACGCAAACGCGTTTTTTCTTTTTCACCGTTCGCGTTAACACTTCGAAACAAACCAATGAACTTTAGTGCTTTTATTGTGAATAATGTGATCGGAACAGTTTAGTGATTTACAGTGCACCTTATATGGTTATACGACATGCGGTATTTACTACGTTACGGTCCTTATTCACGGTTTTTGAGCTCCCCGTGAGCAAACCATAGTTGATTATGGCTTGTTGTTTTGCTGCCATGACGTCCGGATCTATATTGGATTTAATACTTACAAAATAAAAAGAGAAAATCTAGTACACATTCATTTTATGGTCAGGGAAAAATTTGATTAGATATGGTTTACGAGTTTAAAGATTCTGTTAGCTCTATATACTCAATAGCAGGTAAACGCATCCCCTTTCTTTAGTATTGGTTGAAGAACCCCCTGTTCCGCATTTCGGACCCGGATTTTGTGAAACATGCTCTATTGTAGTGTAGTCTTTTGTTCCATGCGGGTTATAAAAAATCAACCTGTTATCTAACAATCTCATTTTACAAACAAAACACTAATATGACAGTTTCGTTATTTGCCAATTTACGAGAATTGAAGCCGCGACCCATGTTAAAACAAACATCAAAGCTTTAAATCTGTTTATGAGCATCTGGTTTTATTTGGAGTCAAATGTTTCAGATATGTTTCATCCCGTTTGATGTATTTTATGTTAAATGTTTACCTAACGATTTCCTTTTTTCTTATAAAAAAAAATTAAAAAAATCATTTATTTATTTATAGTCTTTTTTATAAATATAATGTAAGAAAAAACTTGTATATTTAGGGCGTTAAAATATCATTAAAATTTTAAATGTTAAAATCGTTTTTATATTACTTTGAAAAATAAATTGTTGAAATACTGGCCAGTTTATCTTGAAACGTTTTGACATTACAGTCCAAGGTTAAATCTTCGTATCATTAATGCGTGTATCGGTATCTTGTCGGATGTTGAAGGCACAATATATTAGTGCTATTATCACCAACACGTTAATAGCGTCGTGTTCTGACGAAATCGTCACCAAAGCGACCGCGAGTTTCGAGCGTTCTAAATACGCAACATCAAATACAGCATCTGTGAAATCTTTCTAATACCACAACAAACATACAAAACAAACGTGTGTAATTCTTGCTCTATTTAACGTGTCATTTTGGTTAGAGATAGCGAGCTTATCTTTCGTTTGTAGACCTTCTGGGGGAAACTCTTATAATACAACCAAAGACTTTGTTATCATTGATAATAGATTTACGGACAATATTTTATGAGTAATTTTCGAGTCCTCATATTTTCTGATTAGCAAAAGACTATCGTGCAGTGTTACGAGAAAAAACATGTAAATAAAAAAAAATCACTTGCATTATATAGAAAGTAGACAATATAGAGAAATCAATAAAAAGTAATTTCGTCAGAATGACTCGTCCCATTGATCATTTACAAATAAATATGTGTTCTTAATCTAGTTATGATATTGATATTCGCCGTTATCTATACACTGATAAAAAATCTTTAATATCTTGTAAAATTGTTTTATCGGTGTAGATGTTGCGGGCGGCGACGATGTGTCATACAAGCCGAAAAATCGAGCTTATTACACTAAAGAAATGATTTAGAATAAAATGAATAAATCGTAATTGTAACTATATTCTTTTTTCGACGGAGAAGGTAAAAAGTATTAATAATCACATGATTTTCTTCACCTTCTATCATTTAAATGTGTATCCATGTGTTTAGGCATGCCCTGTAGGACCGCTACACCGCTACTGGTTTAGGGACACTCCTAAGTGTTTAAAGTCTAATAATGCGCAAGGAAACGGAGACAATTTTTGTTATTATTTAAAGGACAGGAAGATTGCGAGCACCATTTACTGGCTGTTATACTACGTCGCATTCAATCGGCGAAGCGCCTCCTTGCCACATTCAATTGAGGTTAATTCGTATGGAGACGGGCCACAGATCTCTAGCGCCCCTGCATTATTTACACGTTCAATAGCTTCAATAACGGAGCGTGTTTTAACACATATTCAAAAATTTATGTGATGGTTTAGTGATATTCATTTAAGAAAAAATAGAAATAAAAACCGAAATAAACCATAAAAAAAAATTGTTATATATGAGATGTTAATGTAGATACGTAAACATTCCTCCTGTCTTCTGTTATCACGTGAACAGAAACATTAGCTTTAACCCCTTTTGTGTGTTCACAGAACAAGAGAATGTATTTGTTTTTAGAACAGAGACAATGAACTCGTAAAAGGCATATAAAATGATTGAAACCCGTGTTTACTTTTTTACTAACATGAACGAAATGTTTTCGTTAATTCTTAAAAAATATATCAACTATTATGTAACTATAAGACTGGTTGTAAATAATACATATTGAAACTGGCTATAAATTTATATATGGCCAATAGAAATCAGGAAGGAAGTCTGTTAGGAAATTGAATTAACACAATTATTTCATCCTTTAAGAAACTAATACAGGATGAGTGAATAGAAATCGATGTTTTCGAGTCACACTCAATAATTTATTTAGAAAATAAGTTTATAACATTAACGCTTAACAGTGCGGTGATAGTAATTTTCTAGTCTCTGTTTATTATCACACTCATTATTCTTTCACTACTAACATTAATGTAATTTTTCACATATAAAAAGCAATTTGTAAAATAATAAGTAACTGAACAAAAGAAATAGAAAGTGTGCAACTTAAGAATTTCGTATCTTTTGTATCTTCTGAGGGATAAATTGGGAATCATTGTAAACCCTGTTTAATTTAACTATTTAAGTGATTCGGTTTGAAAAGATTTAATACATATTTAACTATTGTTGATCCAAGGAATTGATCAATGAATACATTATACTACAGAACAGGCTTAGCAGATGTTGCGTCACCTCCAACCGCTTACGATGACCTTCATAAACGCGAATAGTAGTAAATATTATATCAACAGATGTCTTCCTTTTACCGTCCAACTTAAGTAAAATAATTTACGCCTAATAAGTTTTATTATTTCCCTTTCGTAATTAATGTAAATATTTATGATAAATACAATTTACACGTAAATTTTTAATTACGTCGATAACAAATCACCGAAGAATTATAAAAAAAAAATAAAGTAGTTTATTCATACAAAGATTTTTAAAATACCAAGAGACTCGACCTTTTTTATCTGTAATCGCAACCGGTTAGAACGGGTATTTTGTCAAAAAAGCGCGAAACAGGGGATTTGGATTTTACCTTCGTTGCAGCTTGTAACAACATCTTTACAATTTTAACGAATTAATGACAATGCTGAGCGCTTACCTTATTGCCACACATCATTAATAAAAAAAATGAATCTGTGATATAACTGTATTAATTAATTTTAAAAGGAAGTATTATTACGATTTGTTGTTGATAGCATATGGAAGTACTCTATTGTATCTGAGTACATATCCTTCCCCTCACGTAACCGGTTTTGGAAATGTGCTGGCGATGTAGGTAGCAACATCCGTAAGTGGTTTAAGCATTATCCCGCACATTGGCGGCAAGGGAGGAAGCTCTACAAAGCGGGTTCACGTCATATCTAGTCAGGAAGTGGCACTGGCATATCCACTTAACGAACACTAAGCAGGGATTAAAAACAAGTTCTAGTAAGCATATACCGTCCACTTTTGGTTATGCTACATCAATTACACGGTGGTCTCGGTCAAGCAAACATAGTATGAAATGATAGCGAATACTCAACTGTTATTTTTTTATCGTATGATGCGTCAATGGTTTTAAGTTTATAATTATGTTGCTTCATTTTTATTGGAGCTGCAGGAACTTGTAATTTAATCCAATATGCTTGCCTATTTTATAATTGATTGAGTTTTAGCATTTTTTTTATCAATAATTCTACTTAAAATATAAAGTGAGATAACATACAGTCTCTAAAGTTATCTTTATATTGTTCTATAAAAATTGACTAAAATATTACTTATATAAGTATAGATTACAGGTCATTCCATTGCCCTTATAAAATCTATACCCTCGTGTACACAATAAGTAGACCGCATTTAACAAGCAAACAATGCGCCAAGCCCACACGTCTCATTCGCCTCTTTACGATGTCGACTACTAAATTTGCTCTCGTGTCATACGTTTATCGAGGTAATTTGCAATGGGTACGGTAGCTATGCGATCGCATATTTTATAAGAGCCGTTCCGGTTCATTTAGATTTCAGTTCGGCAGGCGCCTAGCACAATATTTACAATCCAAGTTTCATGTTAATGAGAAACGCGATGCCGCACATACATTTGTCACGTCGTGTAATCGGATCATATTTATTTTTGGTATCATTGCGAATTGTGTAACGTTTATTAAATAGAGCATAAATAGGCGTTTACAAATAATCATATATTTCTAGTGATTTACGATCGCGGCTGGCTAAATTTGTATTTATAACAGTAGGATTTTTTAATAAACAATACAGAATACGTTACTACGAGTATTCGTAATTAAATTCCCTGAAGGGTTGAATGAAAATTACTTTCGATATTGTGTATTAACACTAGATCTACCGACCGGTTTTAATGAATTTCTTTTCGTGTCTGTAGTAATTTTGTGCATTATTGTATTCTTATTTTTTCCTGTTTCGCAATAAAACGTGTAGAACAATATTGCCAGAGGCAGTGTAAAAGAATAAAAAAGTCAAACGCACATTAGTATACAGAACTTTTCATTTTGGGTTGGTTCGTCAAAATAACGGGTCCGGTAAATCTAGTGTTAATGAATTTATGTTAATGAATTAATGTAAAATTTATGTGGCAGTAATCGGCAAATCTCTGGAAAATTTAAGGATATAATCAGTTTCTTTTTTGTAAAGTTAACATAGTATTATTTATAAGTAGATGATGTAAGCGGAACACCTCCCGCTCGTGTTATATGAGTACATTTCCTACGGAGCTCCACAACGCGTCGCAGTAATACAGGGCCATGTGTACGACAGATGCGCAGACACAGTTCTTATACTTGAACGACTTTGACTACACTCTTTTTACTTTCGCAATGCATTAGTATCCGTAATGAATAAATTATTATTTTACTGCTGTCCGTAGTAAAATATCAATTAGGACATTCTCTAAAAGAGTTTATTAAAGTTGAATCTAGTAGGTTTCTAGGCAAGGGATCAGGTTTTTAGTAATTCTAAATAAGAAAAAAGTTTGTGCTTAATACTTGAGTAAAACGTATCTCTAATATCCATGTGGTTAATTTATTTATACTGCTACAGTAATATAAACTAAAAATATTCTAATAATGATATAAGTGGTTTTTTTACCACGTGTAAATAAGTATTTATTAAGTTTTTATTTTTCAATAGTACTTAGCGAGTTCTTAACAATTGTTTAAAAAAAAAAATTGAGGGTAAATCTGTCAAGGTTTTCAAGGCGTTAAGGCTAACTGGTAACATTCAAAATTACGTTCGGTACTAACGACATTAATTTGCAAGTGTACGAGTATCTTAAGGCAAATACATACTCAAGCATACAAGATTTATGCGTATCTATTAAATCGTAGCTGTGCCCTTTGATTTTTGGAAAGTTTTAAAAGAGTAAAAAAGTACATTGCTATTTTGGTTTTTATTGCGTATTTAATCCACACATCTGTGTTGATGACTTTCGGATGTTCTGTCGTCTTATTAAACTTTTATAACGCTTTAATTGCAGCTAAAGATCATTCTGTTGAACTCGAACAATAAGGTATAAATTATTGCTGCATTGATATTTTGGTTACTCTATAAACAAAGTCGACACATTACAAAGTGCTGCTGCTGCTGGATTCGGAGAAGTAGATGCTGCTAGTCACAGTGACCATTACAGCTTTATCGAAGCTGGCTCGC
>DWQX01006250.1:0-11636 GCA_018245475.1 Pharmacophagus antenor | reverse complement strand
GAATTATATTAGGGATCCGCAATAACGTATAATATTTGCTACAAGGTTATCTCCAAATACAGTTACATAATTATTATTATAATTATTCAAAATGTCACCGTTGCTTAGAGTACTCGGAAAGAATTTTAAATTGTGAACAAGTTATGGGGCTCAAACGACCACACTTATGAGAAATGTATTCACATTTCTCACGACACTTCAATCGGGCCTACATTGTTGCATGCGTTTGTTATGTTACAAAACAAAAACGTATAACTTCGAGATTTGTTCCGGCCGTAACCGCAGCACCTCACCCGTTCGACCTGTAAGTAGGCTAATTTGTTACTTACGACAGATTTATGACCCCGTAGATGTTTATACATTGAAAGTAAGAATACACCGCGGCGGGGAAAGCCGATAATGGTCGAGAATTAACGTCGGCGATAATGTAATATCTCGTAACTTGAACTTTTACGAAAATGAGTGGCTCTGTGTCAGTGTCATTGGGTTATTGAAGTACACCTGCTTATTTTTCAAAATTAAATCGGTTGCAACCTAAAATGAATCTTATCTAATGCGGATAAAAAATAAATTTATCTGTTTGATATACAGGCTACCGTTTTAATTGCCAGTTGTGCATTCTCTTTACTCATTAACAGCTTGACGTAACCAATTTATATTGTCACAAAAAGTCTTACATGTATCCGTTCTAGGCGTTAATTTACATTAATCATTGTTAAATTGTGAAGTCTCTGAACATATTTTAGTTAGCATGATTATTTTTAGATATTATTTCGTTATATATTCTCAGAATTCTATACATATATACATCTTGTGTAGTTTGTAGAGAAGGTTAATAAATATCTATGCACATAATACAATCTTTTTATAATAAACAAGCAATAAAACAGGAGCAATATGGGATACTTTTATTATTTAAACTCGTAGGTTATATTACGATTTCATTCGTCTATACTTCTAAACAATTTTGAAGGTTTGTTGAAGAGAAATGATAGTAATTTTCATTCTCGTACACAAGTTTTGATATTCAAATCTGTATTAGTATATATTGTTATTATTCGTAACGTTATTATTACAGTATTTCATTTGTTTTACTATTTTTTGTACTTGTCTATTCACTTTAGGCAGAAGTCATTCCAAAATACATATTAATAAGGTTTACAATACTGTGTGTTATTAAAATACATTTTAAAGAAAGACTCATTAACAAGACAGTGATTATTTTAGCAATTACTATCGTTCTCCGTCGTTAATTGTTGGTTCAAGAGATCATGACAAGCGTTGAATGATTTACGCATACTTTCTGTTGACTCATCCGTTGAATTAAATTTCGACATCAGCACAAATTATGAAATAATGCATTGGTTATGTTTATTTTGAGGTTTGAATTTGATATTGTCAAAGTGGACAGTATATTATTTGACAAATTATAATAATAAGATCGGTAAGTCATTTATTTTAATAAAAATAATTAAATGTTAGTGGTAGCTTATTATTATTCACATAAAATTTGCAAGGGAATTAAAAACCCTTAAGTGGAATTATCCTTAAATATCTATAATTGGTATTCTTGAATATGTTTATGCACAATTACACTATGTCGAACAAAATTAGTCAGTAATTGAAACCAAAAGTTTTTTGTTCGAGGTACACTATTTATAGAGAGAGAGAGATAGACTTGCCTTTTTTATGTATACGAATATAATTTTTTTAAGTATACTTTAACATTCAAATTTAATGTACTGGATAAAATTTATGGGATCGAAGGATTCAAGTAATTTGATATTTTTGAATTGATTCGCGAAATAATTTTTTAACTACACCGATTTTATATTGTATGCAGTGAGCGTGGGCATTAGTTTCTTTTGTTAAGATACCACAATTTTTTTTGTACTGTATAAAATAATACTTTCAAATTTGTATTTATAGTTTTTAATAATTGTTTTATGAGATGAGTATTTGAGTTTCAATGCTCCAATATTTTTACTGAGAAGACAGATTCTAGGTATTTGTACTTACTTTATTTAATACTTTTTTTATTTGTCGGTGACGTATCGCGCAAGATATTCACTTGAAACATTTTACACTTGCCTTTCTTTCGTAGTTACATCCTACATGGCGTATTTTATAATTGCAAGAGAAACGAAAGGGTTATGCTGGATTCTTACCTGCTAATATAATGCCGTACAGTTTCTCAATATGACTTTGGTTGGATCTACAGAAAAGCTTTCACAGACTGCTGTAGTTATGACAGCAAAGAACTACATGCCTGTAGAAATGTCGTGTTAGAAATTTAAAAGACCACTATGTTACGATGAACGTTTTGTGACAATAGATATTATGTTTCAATGTTTCAGTAATTTCACTTCCGATAGTGGATGGCTCGTATCGCTTTGAGTAGGTAGTAGCCAGAAATTTGTATCTAACACATTTTATCGAAGCAAAGCGAGGACACCGCATTGTTACGAGTAAGATCTGTCCCTTACTACCATATGAGTTTGCTTCTTGTGTCACCTTATTAAAGCTACGATATAAACTAAAATTGTAAAAGTAAATGGTAATGATACAATATCTTGAGATAGCGACAAAGATTAAAAGGGTAACAAAATTGTATCATATAGCTACGACGTAGATGTGTTTGACTCATCGGGCTCACCCTATCTTCACCCCATTGGTATCAAGTAATACTCTGACAAGCCTGTCCAAAACTTTGTGTCGTCTTGATGTAAAAATTCAATAAAAACTCACTAAAACAACAATAACCCAACACAATGAAATGCGATAAATTCAAATACAACATTTAAAGAAGTGAAAAAAAAAAGTATGTGATCTATACTAAACGAAGTTTATTGTTCGTGCGTGTGAAATATTGCACATAAACAGATATGGCGTGTTCCAGTTAAGCCGGGAGGAGACCTCGGCACACTTGTGTCCGGACACCTCGAACGCCCTGACCTAAGCCTGAATAACGGGATGCACTTGAAATTCTCTGCTTATTCGCTACGGCACCGAAAAATATAATAATATTGCTTTATTAAATCTTAAAAGGCCATGAAACTCGATAAATATACCTGGTACTGTGTCAACGACAAATTTAATAGCAACTTTATCAATTATTTTTTACCTTGAAATGAAGTTGTGTAAGCCTTAAAATTCAAAAGTAACTTTCAATGTTTCTAGATTTACGGTTGATTCGAGACTTGTGATATAATATCGGACAATAATTCGGAGAGAATTTAAATTGAAATAAGTATGTAAAATTTTTAACGATTTAAAAATGAATGAATTTATTTGCAGTATCATTTACAAAGCAATTGTAGCATATAAATGTACGTACATCCATGTTTATTTATTGCTTGACTGCGATCCGTACTCAACATCGTAGCAATGCCACTTAACGTAAAAATAAAAAAAAAATATTTGTTTTGCACATGTTTTTAAAAGAAAATTGGTAAAACAAATAACTATAGATTGATTAAATATTTCAGTGGCAATATTACAGTACTTGCTTTATCGCGTCCTTTAACTAACCTACAACTATCTAACGTCTGCAAACACCGGTGATACAATTTTACTAAATATTTTAGATAATATATGAATAACGTCTATTAATATAAACAGCTGTTAATTTTCAATGAAACTTTTTAATTTCTCAGTTAGTGGGCTTGAAAATTGACATTACTGCAGAGAGGGATTATTATTAATTTTAATAAAAAAACTATCACGCTTAATTAAATACAAAATAATAGTTGTTTAAAAGTATGTTTTTAAAAGTAAATCTATATACAGGTTATGTTATAGGTAGATTCTAATTCAATAACGTTGTAGTTTTACATGTTTCCAACATCGATCTTTATACGTATGTGTAAGGAAGATTTAACTTGTTTTTTAGACATCCGAGTGTTTTCGTACCAATTATGTAAACCGTCGTAGTGTTGCGATTATATGAAATTTTGAAACCTTTATATAATTTATTGTTTGTAACGCTACTTTATGGAAATCCATGACTGAATTGAACATAAAAGTACTTTATAATTTTTTTTTAATCAAAATGGGGAATTACCAAATTATTTTTTGGTTTCATTTGAAACCTATTACGGAAATTTTCATTTTTGAAGAAGGTCAATTCGATGCATTTATTTTTTGTTCCTTATTTATACACTACAGCTATGAACTATGGAGGGCGAAGGTTTCACCTTGCGTCTAATCGCACGTGAGCGGCTCTTGATACACCAGATTTAAATACGTTATTCATTTTACACAATGCACTCTCGTTACGCTTCATTTTGTGGAGAGTAATTTATTACAAAATATTATTTACGAGTTCAATCGAGTAGTTTATTATAAATTGTTACTCACCGTAGTGAATAAGATACTCTATGGTGTTAAGTTTTAATGGGCAATTTGTCAGCGCTTTTAAATATTAATTTCAGATTAAATTCACTGGAACAAAAAGAGTTACTTTGTGTTTAGTTGTAAAAATGCCACTGCGCTCTTATTTCACTTTTTTAACTATTGTTTATTGTTTTTTTTTTCTACATGAAAAATTATTATTTATAAGAACAGAGATCAATAACACTAATTTTGATCGTGATCATATTACACGCTAATATAAAAATTCTCGTAAAAATAGTTACAGATTACAGAAGTAGTAATTTTTTGGAAAAATAACGGTATTTATAATTTCATGTAACATCGTGTGACTGTACTTAAGAATATTTTCAATAAATTCTCCGACCGATTCGGATGTCAATTATTGCGTACTTATGGCTATAATACTTGTTTGTGGTCAGTTGAACTTTTACATGCAAATAAGTTTTTGTGTATATAAGCCTTTGTGTAAATATAATATCAAATGTTAAAATACTTCCTAAGGAGTGTAAAATAAAGCAAATAATGTTGAAACGCATATTTTTCAATAAAATAAAAAAAAATCGAAATTGTATCGGACCTTTTTGGAGTCTCGATGCTATTCAATGATTCGCACGCTTTTTTTATACGAAAAAGTTATTCATTCATATCATCATAAAAGTTGTTTATTCAAGTTCATCTTCTGCCTATATAAGGCATAGTTACTACACAGAACTAAATAATGCTCTACATCAAAGAGATTGAATGTTATGTGGGTAACGACCTAGTGCCGTTCAAATCGGAATACAACGTAGTATACGTACTTAACGGCAGAAATAGTCTTTATTCTCTAGGTTTGGGTCAGAGGTTAAAAAAGACAATCGACAAATGTAGTAAACAGTTTGTAGATTATTTTTTCCAAAATTTTTCTACATAACAAATATAGTAGCATTTGTAACCTTGAATAAATACGGTTTGTTTTTTCCTCGTACTATGCAAATTCTTGGAGATGTCGCAAAACAGATGAATAATAAACCAACATATTATTAAGTCAATAGTTTATTATACTAATGTACAGTAATACAATATACTGTTTAATAATACTTATAGTTAAAAAAAATGTCTGTCATTAATATTGTTTTGCTGTTTGTGGTCGTTATGATCTTGGCGTGTCTATAAAAGCTTGCATAAAAGCAGGAAAACATAACTTACGTTATTTTTTAATATTTACGTAATATTTAAACGCCTCTTTATTTTATTTTATTAAATTTATTCAATAACTATACTTGCACCACTGTCGGATGGATATATAGGTATAATATAATGTACTTTAAAATAATTCACGCACTTGACATTTTTAATTCTGGTACGGCTTTTATTATTCGGTATATGTATAAACTTGACCTCGATTTTAGCTGATGTTGAGTGACAATGACAGCGTAGATGGTGGAGAGCATTTTCCCAGAATATTTATGGTAGTCATATGTATGACTACCGAAACACAGAAATGCTATTATGGCGCGAGATTGCCATTGAGGGTGATAACTAGTCGGGCGGGTTCGAAGAACCCTACCACCATCCAAAAACCAAAAATAACTTTATTATCAGGTTCTAGTTTTACGCGATTAAATTAATTTATCTAGTAATGCTAACGATACCTAAAGGAATTAAATAGGCATTTCTTAGTCCTATTTATGAGCGGATGGTTCAATTGAATTCATCCGTGTGTAAGTGACTTCGCGGAATGTATGCGTGTATGGACGCGCGTGGTAGCACAAAGACATTCTATGAAAAATGGTCGTCCAAATTTATTGCGCTAGTTATTTTCTTTTTGAATACCCGCCCTTATTAAATAATTGTAATGGTTTTGTACCATGACTATATAGGTACTAAACATTTTTTATAATTTTGGATCTATTTATTTCAATGTAGTCTAATTTTTAATATTCATGTTTTAGTATTTATTATAGGCTCGTCTTCATAACTATTTTTGATTTTTATTTACTAACAACACACTTACACCTGACCCTACCTCTGAAATAAATGGTACGATGGGGCTAAAAATCGTACTGTTCCAGTATACTTTAGCTCCTATTTAGTTATACTAAAGCAACCATCAATATTACAATTAATATTTTTATAAATATTTTTATGGGTTATAGGTAAACACTTGGCTTTAATTTCACCTGATGTAAATGACAATGAGGCCGTAGGTGGTAAAGCGTCTTCGCCTAGAATATATCTGTCTCTCAAATGACTGCCGAAATACAGCAATGATGTTCTGACGGAGGATTAACATTGGGTATGGTAGGTAGCCAGATCGGCTCGGAAAACCGTACCACTATCCAGACTTCACTACTCTTATAGCCGGGGAATCGAACCCGAGACCTCCGCAGTACAAGACAAGTGAGTAAACCACTGCGCAACAGAAGTATAAAAAGGGAAAAAATATCAATTATTAAATACTTTTAATTAGAAAAACAACAAGATAAGATAAAAATATTCATACCTCGTAACAGTGATATAATACCAGTGCACTCAAAACCAGTAATCATTTTCGTACAGCGAGCCGCTGGCTTTCAAAAGGCAACGTCTTGGGAGCCGGTGGCTGCGCGTGTGACCTATGAGATCAGGAGACAGGCCATTTAAGGGCCGGCGCCGAACCCTGTCGTGTCGCAAGCACGCGCTTCACTCGCTGCAATGCATTTATACGATTCTAGGCCGCATTGTTAGTGTTAACGTGCGTAGGAAAGCACTAATTAGCGTCTTGTTTTGAATTGCTGATTTACAGCACCGTGTTTATATCAATTAAAAAGTATCAATCAATTGAAAAGTAAAAAGCTTTGTACTATATTTTACGAAAATTACGCGTACGGAGGAGTACAAAATTTGACACAGCTATAGTTTCTATGGAGAAGGAAATAATAATACTAAAAAAACAATATACACACTACTAAACGTTTGACACGCACACATATATAACCAAATAAATATTCTTTTGTTAATAGTTAGTATGTGGGAAAACCGTGAAGAAATTAATGATTTTATGGCCGAATTTTGCATACTAGGCTAGCACTAGAAATGCTGTTATACGTAAGTTAAGTGAATATTTTTAAAAGTAAATGTTAAACTATATGTTATTATTTTAATCATTTACCGTTCAATAGATATAATATAACAACCTTTTCATAGACTTACTCCAGTAGAAGGATTAATTACGGTAACGTTATAAAAATCACAAAAATTATTTATTTATACATATTGATGTGCAATAAATTACGATTAAATATTTGTATTTCTGTTAAAAAAAACTATTCTATGTGTATATTAATAACTAAAATCCTACAAGATCACTTTGCTCGTCATTGTTAGGGAAAACTCTGTCAAAGTATTAAAAAAAAATAAACTTGAACTAAAATACTTCCTGCTAATCATAAATATGAAAGTCAAAGTATTCCGGGCGAGCCCGCTTCATCATCTACAGCCGCATTATCACATCATGTGAAATATAAATAAAAAGCTAGCCCATTACCGATAATGAAAATACTTAGTACTTGTTTTAACCTCATACAAAATAGTATCTTTAGTTTATGCTAACAAATATATTAAACTAATGTAGAAGTATATTTTCGATAATGAAAGCATTGCATACGCCTTAAGTCGCTTTACGAGTTGACTTTTAATTAATATTTTATGATTAAAAGTTTTTCGATCGTGACCGGTTTGACGCGTTGTATGTACGATTATTTACGGCAACTATACAAACCACGTCAAAGGACATGGATGTAAATAGAAGGTAAATTTTCGAAGCTGTACTTTAAGTTGCCAGTAGTAGTCGGCGATATGACAGTGTGGAGTTGACTCGTCGAGTAACGTAGGCCCCGTAAAAGAAAAAGATAACTGATTTTATTGCAGACCAGAGTATAAAGTATAGAAAACAAAATATCTTAAGATTAGAATACTTATCGAGATTAATAATTACAGAATCCGTATCTATTTACATTAATACTTTTTCACGATATGTAGAAACTAAATAATGCACAAAAGTCTAACAGGAAATCAAGTGATAAAATATTTTTTTCTATTTTACCTTAGTGTTGGATATTTTTTTGCCAATACAGATACAACAAACTCTTATTATTATCATATTCGGATTTCACATAAAAGTTGAGCGTGCTTTTAAGTGAAAAGGAATAACGAAAAAATTCTTTCGACAAAATGGGAACAATTACTTCGTGGTAAATTATTTTTTTTTTCATTTCTTTTAATTTTTTTTCATATTCAATTATTCATATTGAAATATATTCTGCATATTGAAACGTGTCTGATCGTTTCCATTAGAAATCGCTGTACAAGCTCATCACACCCAAACTCAAAGGTCGAATGAGGTGAATGAAAAGAAATATTTCCGGAACGTTTTCATACGAAAACTTGCGGCGTCGATTTCCGTGTCCACTTAAAACTGCCATTATCTCTACTAAATAAAAACTAAAATTGCATATTAAAGTATATAATGCGGTTTGTGAACAGCAACATTACGACCATTGTGTTCTGGACTGGGGGATAAAAGCGTGCATCGCCACATGACGTCCCAGACTAAACTGCCCATCATCGCAGCGGCGGGCGCCTTCCGTCGACAATAGGAAATACATTTCCGCATTGTGTTTCCTTTGCTACTAATATTTTGATCTATATTATCTGTTGCGCTAAATGTTATCTGGATATATATAATTGTAAAAACAAAATATTTCATTCCTCCATTTAATCACGTAGTACCATTTATTTCCAGTAGAGTTAAATACGTATTGAATAAAAAAACTGGAAAATATATTTCAGCAGCCTAAAATTAAGGTTAGAACAAAAGAGGTCATTTGTAAAAATTCCCGTATTAGTTTTTTTCTAATTAAGCAAAAAAAAAATTGTTTAATGCTTGTGATGATTATTAATCATTATTGACAGACTAATTGTATTAACTAAGGACACTTAAAATATATATATTCCCCGTATAATGTCCCGATATTTTTGTAATGTAATTAAAACTCATCTTCAGAAGAGGACATTCGTCAAAATTTTATATGAGTGTTACTTTACATTGTGGTTATCTGCTATCCTTGAATCAAAGGCACAAATTATCTAAATGATTGTCGCGATGTGAGATCAAAAAAAGCCAACTTTTAGTGTTGTTCAAGTATTTTCGTAATTCGACAGTACAAACACATGATTACTAAAAAATAACCGGGTGCAAGTGCAACACAGTAAAGGATGTATTTAAGTAGTAGTAATACAATGTTTTCATATGTTTCTGTCTAGACAGCGACAGCTAAATAAATTGTCGGTTTCCTCACAAAAACAAGTAAAGATTTATTACCGTAAGAATCGTTCGAACTCTACAATGTACAAAAAACAATGACAACAATGAATCTCTTTGTAAACTTAAATCTGTCACATGTAGCTCTTGCGTAACGAAGTTGATGCGACATATGCGTGAACCAATTTTTAATTCCAAATGTTTTTCAGCTTAAAACTATTATGAATAAATAACTATTAAGGAAATTGTTTTTCTACACAAATTAGTCGGTGCCAATTATCCTTATTTTTCCGTCTTAGAGGTTTGGATTTGATTTTTTTTAAAAGAGGACTTTATACTTTAAAATTTTTAGACTATCTCCGTGGCGCATTAGTTTACCGCTTGTCTAGTAACACATAAGTTCCAAGTTTCATTCCGAGGCCACGTGAATGCGGCGTTGGTTGATTGAAGGGTTTTTTTGTATTATTGGACAGTTAAAATCAAAATTAACAGAATGAAGGTATTATGGGAACAAGTAACTAAAATACTTCGCTTAACCTTAACACGTAAGTTCTAGAATGTTGATGTTATTCTAACGATTATAATTAAATCAAAATTGACAATATTTATAAGCATTTTTACGCGCTAAAGTGCACAAAAATTCAAAATTCAACATGTGCAGCATTGAGACAAAACTGCGAAAGCTTTAATCACATATTTACGATCGTTGATCGATCATGATATTTCATTGTTTCAGACATATTTGACGCGTTGAACGCATTAGTGAAGCGGGCCGCGTACGGGTCAGCAATGCAGGCGCAACAATAGTGCCGACGTAGTCGAAGATTGTTAATAATCGCGATGCGTTTCGTTCGCGAGTTACGCTTATAGCTTTGAATTACTTTCCATTTTAGTGGTATGCGATTTTCTGTACGTGCTCGGCGCGGTACGGTATCAGGCACGAATAGGTTCTCCACCAGTGGCAATAACCTAAACCTTTTTTGTAGTTTCACAGTTAGGACTGAAGTTATCGATGACCGTGTATATCTAAAGTGCCCAGGTTATTGACATTAATTCTAAACTGCCCAATGATGTGATTTTGACCGCTTCGCTGTTTCGTTCTAAAACAATTGAGTATGCATATTATACGTTCTATAATTTATTAATTTAATTCGTCGTCGTGCTCTTGAACTCGTAACAACGCCTGAAGATGCCCATACAGTGGCGAAACGCGTTGAGATTCTATTTTAGTTGCAGTATTTTAAAATGGAAATTAGCAAATTATTTTTTGTTTTATTTATATTTATCATGTTACGATTATCACATTGTATACACGATCTAGCCGTCACCTACTCGCTTCTCTGGGCGCGGTGATTTTTCATTGAAATTAGTCTCAACCCTCCCCCCACTCCTCCTCATCCCTCTCTTCACCTTATCTTTTGGAGTGGCCTTTCAACGAACACACCATTCTAATTTCATGTCTCTAGATCCAGCGCTTTAGACTGTGCGTTTATGTCTTCTATATATTAGATTATTCAGTGAATCAGTTAGGACTTTCAATTTTATTAAGTTAATTATTATAATAAAAATTAAGTTATGTTTATACTATCATAAAGCATATTGTTTTCGTGTTCAGGGTTAGGCAATCTGGTGTTAATTATTCCGCTTAATTAATTTCAAAATTAGAAAACAAACAGCCGGTTTCCAATAAGTTTTATTTTTTGAAATGAATTTTATTCACTATTAAACTTTGTCGCTTGCACATCGACTTAAATAGCCTCGACCAAGATGTCAAATTATTTGTTTGAAATAAAAAATAAATAAGTAAATGGGACATTTCACACAGTACTCTGATCCCACGATACGTAGCTAAGCAGCACCCGTAATATGAATTATCATCATATAGAGACCGAAATACGTACATGCACTGCCGGCCAAAAGTTTGAGACCACCTTGAAAAAATTACAATATTGAATAAAACTCCAAAAGTTAGTGCTCT
>DWQX01006249.1:0-11640 GCA_018245475.1 Pharmacophagus antenor | reverse complement strand
ATATATATATATGTATATATATCTATTCGTAAATAAAAGCTAACGTAGTGACCTTAACGTTTCCCAGCGCGCGAGCACGCCGAGCGCTACTCGCCCGTTCGACGGGCCGAGTGCTCGCCGCCGCGCGCCGCGCATGACATCGCGTCCGCGCGCCTCGAGTACCAACAGTTGCAGGTATGTAAGGCCCCCCCCCATCTTTCTCTTCGCGCTTCTTCCTCCTCATCCCTACTTCCTCTCCTTTCATCTCTCTCTGTTCTCCTACTGCACCACATTACATAGCAATTACACTACTAAGGACCACATCGTACTCATCACTTTGGACTAAAGATGATAATAGTATTTATAAATTATTCAATCAAACAATCAGTTAACAACAAATACAAGACCAAATATCTGATATTTGTAGTTTATGACAGAAAGGGATAGCGTTAGCGTACTCCGTTCCAATCGGAGCACACTCATAACTTTCAATACGTTAATAACATTTATTATTTGATTTACAGCACTTTAGTACGATAGATAAGAACGGTACAATCGAAAGAGTGTTATTGACAATGTGTTTTGATGCATTACTAAAGATTTTAATTATATTAACATAATAAAAAATCGTGTTTGACTACTTGTCGAAGCGCGGGCTGGAGAGGCGGAGCGGTGCTGGCGGCGGCGGAGGCGCCGGCGCTTCGCCCCCGCGCCCGGACAGTCGCTTACATACGCCCACCACGTCTGTGCCCGGTAAAACAGCACTCTGTATTGCTTTTAATACATAAATATTTTTATAAATCTATATATAGTTTTTACTTTGATATTAATTGAGCTCGACAAACGTATAGCCATTGTAATTTTTTTGGTGCCGAAGGAAACATAACTCTCTGCGGCCTTATGTCGAGTGTGACTCGACAACGTTTTTAGTTCTAACGCGTCCTTTATCGAGTTTCGCTTGAATATGTCTTAAACTTAGACTGGATAAGATAAAATAAGAGTTAAAGTATAGTAATTCCGAAATAGACAATGCATTTTGAACTTAGAGCTAATCTAGCACAAACCTGATAAAATGAAACGGTGGACAGCAAAGGGTCAAAGTATTTATTACGAAAATCTCGCTGGCTAACTAGCTAGTCGTTCACAAGTAAGAAAGTTCTTATACGTGTTTCACTTGTATGTGTACGCATGTTAATGCGAGACTTGCCCGCGCGCAGGCTCGCCTCGCCACTGCGGCGCCCCGCCCCCTCTCGACCTTGCCGCGCTCACGGTGGAGGCGGCGCGGGCTGTGCTATGCGCCGCTCGCGCGCTCCCCGACCCCGCCGCGGCGGACCTTCCGCGCACCCTGCTGCTCACACAGGTACACACACGCGCAACCCACACGTTCACATACATACACGTATAAGCGTGCGCACACTCACGCACAATGACTTTGACGCCTCTCCGTTAATCAGAACAGTTGCGGAAATTAATATACTACACATAAATTCATGTCTGTTTTGGTTAGAAATCTGTATAATATATCTGTCTTTTAATGAACCCAGTTTAAAGTACTCTATCTTAAATACTGTTTTATACGTTATTGAAACTCTGGTGTTGTACAGGCAGAGTGATCAATTTAGCAAATTAATTGTCTCACTACGATTAATTTATTACGTGAATGTAACGCTAAAGTGCCAATTATTCTAGGACTTGGCCGTGAAGATGGGAATCAACCTGCACAACTTGTGCTCGCCGCACGTTAACATATCGCAGGAGATCGTGAATGGGCTCCACGCGCAAGGCTTCGCCCTCCTGTCCGGTCACGCCTCACCCGTCAGCCCCGGCTCTCCTCTTCATCAAATCACAGAAGGTCTCAGCTACCTCCACACCGGTTCCATAACAAGAGGCACCCCCCAGCCAAATTCCACTCCCCTAGACCTCCGAAGCAACGTCGACATGGACACGGGTCAATACCCCCAACTCCACCCAATGGTCCATCCCCAAATCCACATGGTCACCCACCGATCACTAAATAACTCCCCTATCTCCAATCCAGGTTCACCCCTGGACATGATACAGGAGGAGATCGGAAACGGAAATCACAACACTGAGAGCAAAATGTTTGCACAGGAACTGAGAAACGTCCAGTTCCCGAGCTACGTCTCTAGTCATCCGCAGATCAGTCTGACCGATTGCTTAGGATCGGAAATAACATTGGTCGCGTCTTCATCGGAAGACAGCGTCGACAGTTTAGAGAACGCCAAGTATCCCTTGCCGCAGTTCGTTATATCGGAACCATCCGATTTGGACGATAGACCGTCCATCACGAAAGGGATCGGGAGGAAAGTCAGCCAAGAAAACGAGCCCCCACCGCCTATTGAAGTGCCCAAAGACTTGGACCTGCAACTCGACAAGGACACAGAGATGCAGTCGCCCAAAGAAAGCATCGACGAGACTAACAAATTCTTAACAGAAGACCTGAAGTACCTGCGGCGCGGTAGTGACAAGTCGTTAGGCTTTAGTGACGACTCGTTGAGTAACGATTCGGTGAACATGTCGCCGAACTGCGAGCAGAACATCCAATCGATATACTCGAACATCGTGTCGGTTAGTTCGGGCTTCAGCGAAAACCGGGGAAGCTTCTCGGAGCACAGGGAGTCGTTCTCGTTTTCCGACCGGGGCAGCTTCTCCGAACGGGGAGACTTCGGGAGATCGTCCTTCTCCGAAAAGAGTGACTTCGGTAGGGGGAGCTTCTCGGAAAAGGGGGAGACTCCTCGCTCCTCTTTCTCGGCTCAGGGTGTCCTCGGGGAAGTGAAGGAGTACTGTGAAGACGTCTACATGCCCCGCGATAACAGCAAGTACGGCTTTGACAGGTGCGAGATGGAGCTTCCCCGACAGGAGGAGATCGAGAAGCTCCAGCGCTCCACTATGGACCTGCGTTTGACAGAGATCTGTAGACCGGAGGAGGCCAAGATACCCATTTTGCTAAGTCCACAGAAGGTGTCGTGCGTCCAAGAATATTACGAAGTTGCTTTGTCCACCGTCTGCTCTCAACTCGACTCCCACAGGATTGTTGAACTGCTCAAGGAAACTATCAACACCAGAGTGCCGCCGCAGAACATCTTTACCGAGACCGGAGACCAAAAAGAAGAGCACGACGACACGGAAGCGTTGACCGGCTTCCTCAATCTAGAATATTCCGGGGGCATACAGATCGAGTTGATCATATGCGAGAACAAAGCGAAGGAGAAGAAGGGATTGAAAATGCGACGCATCTCTGGTGATCAGATGGAGTACGGGAAGCTCTGTCAGCAACTCATCACCAGTCTAACTGTCTAACCGTTTAGAAAAGCCTTCTCCACCAATGAGAAAAATCGAGATCGAGGTGACAGACCCGGAGTTTATAAGCAATTTTAATATTTAAGTAATTTATATAAATCTACATACCCACATAGATCTCTAGGTGTTGTCATCTTCGAATTTACTGCATTACTTTGAGTCCGATCAAATTTTGTGATAATAATTAGTAATTTGTATCGGCAGCGCATTCGATTATTTTTTAAAGGAATTGAGAGCGTGTTGTCCTAATAATTAGCTTACAAATAACCGATTGTTTGCTTTGAGTTATTTTACATTATTGGAATGTTCTCGTAATGATATAATTTTAGGGTGTGTTCATTCTTTTATTCGGGATAATTATCCTTTAAAGGATTTCATGTAGCACTTCGTTTTTGTTTGATACTGTTAATTTTGAGACTGTCACGACTATGGACATATACAGCATTTATTGACATAGCTAACATGGAGGACCCACCGTTGGAAATCGGCTATTTTGAATACTGAAACTAAAGCTTATTTTTTAAATAGCTTCGTCACTATGACTAAAGTTCGAGTTATTAGCGTGCACCTGTTGTACATTTTTTTTGTCCATTTCGTCATAGTAATTATTTTTACCCTATAACAATTAACGTGTGTATAACTTTTTATATAAATACCGTACAAAATAGACAATGACTGTTGTCATGATATTTCAAATAAAGTACACACTAACAACAACAATTGAAAACAATATAAAAAAGAATGAAGTATAAAAAATGTTCTTATTTTGAGTCTCACTTGAGACAGCAAAATGCATAACATTTAGGTATTATTTTTTTTCGACGTCGTCAATTTTGACGTTAAATTCTTGAGGCCGTATACGATCGAATTAGACAAAATGGCGGCAAATTTACAGCATGCTTTACCAATGTTAATTTTAATTAAACATTATTTGTATATTATATTGTCGGCGCCCGACACACTGCGTAACTATTTATTCCAACATATTTACTTTCTAGTTAAGTTAACGGCTAAATTTTCGCTTTGTAAATATAATTATTTAAGTTCAATGACATCTCGTACATCGTCGTTGGTTAATTTGTTTTTTTTTTCGCTCTTTGTATATAATGTATTAGGATTATCGGTCGAGCCTTGACGGCCGATCTTCGCGCTCTTAGCAACTGACAAGTGTCACAAAATATCACCTGTCAAGTGGAATTCGTTTAAAGATAAAAAGAAAATAGAAATGGACGCTTTCGCGCTGGCGCGTCGCGGTTCATTGTTCGATTGGTGCAAGTGTAGTTTAGGTTGAAGTTTCGATACATTTTGAATGTTTTGTGACGTTGTGAATCGATGGAGCGATTTTTAATTCAACGAATTGTTTGTACACTGCCTTCCGCATTGCGAAGTGCATTCGTATCGGGTGTGTTACGGAGTTCACGGGCTTGTGCGCCGGAGACTGGCGGGCCACTGTTTTTTTTTTGTTGAGTATTAACAATTATGTTTTGTGTACAGCCTGTTTTTTATCATTCAGATTCATAATTATTATTAAATGTAACTCGACCCACATATCACTTCGCTTCAGACTCCGTCGCGCAGTCTCGTAATACGTTATACAACTAGCGCATAGAGTAGATAGACATTCAACTGTATTGCCATAAGTATAATAAGAGCCGTGTTATCAATTTAAATATCTTGTAAATAATATTTTAATAAATAATTCCAATTCCATAAACATTTACGTTGTTTTTATTGTATTCGTTCCATGAACATTATTACTCTTTTCGATTAATTTAAATATATATTATTCAGCTGACAATAGCCATTAAAATGAAAAAAAAATGTATTCTCTATGGCCAAATTTTCAGATTGTAGTTTTTTGCCCGTTCTGTATATAATTAGTTTCTTATCAAATATTAAAAAATGCACTTTGTATTGGTAATTATGGAATAATGTATTTTTTATTAATATCTTAACACGATTTGTGTTGATTATACATAAATTATTTTATAAATATTTAAGAATTATTGTAACTACAATACAATTACACTGTCCGCAATTCTGCTCTCTATGTAGTCGCCGCAGTGGCGCCCGTTCCGCCAGTTTGATCACCACCGCCTGAAGAACAAAACATTAAAAATAATTACAGAATTTATTAACCGAAAAAAAATTATCGAAAATGTGAAATCATTAATAACATAAGGTCCACCCGTTTAACCTGCGAAATAATTTACAAAAAAAAAGTTTTATAATAGAGTTTCTATTTATCCGGGTTATTTACACATGTGTTACAACAAAATGGATTACACAAAACCCTAAAACATCTTTAATTTTATAAATTACATTGTTAAGCGTAAGCAATAATCTATGAATTGGCCGTACGGTGATTAAATTTTTTTTATATGCGGCCATGGTCTTTATTTCAAATGATGTAAAGTTACAATCAGACCGTAAGTGGTCAGAAGTACTCGCCCAGAATTCTCTGGATCTCACACGTATGATTGCCGGAACACGGCAAAACTGGTATTGTGGCTGATTAATAGAGGGTGCTAATAGTTCCGAAAAGCGTTACCACCGTCCAAACCATTAATCGCGTGGCCTACGACCTGGCTAGAATCTGGCACCTCTATGCACTACACCGCGGAAGCATTCAAACTCAAACATATAACGTCGAATAGATTGTTACAAAATAACCGTCTTTGGTCATTATCATAAAATATTGCTAAATAATTCCAAAATATTTCTAGTGAACATTATAAATAAGAAACGAGTGAAACTTACCACCAGTGGTCACGTTACCGCCGCCGCCCCCTCCAGTCCCGCCCGAAACAGCTGTAGTCATTCCGGTATTCACCGCCGGTGTTGTTTTATTCATAGGCTTCCATAAGCTACAGAATTTAAAATATAATTTATAATATATGCAATTTATAAAAGCAACTATAGAAATACAATATGTTATGAAAAGATAAAATCAATTTTATATTTCATTGTACAAGTGTTGGCAACACCCAAACAATACCCGGCTGGATCTTGGCGTTTTTTGTATGTTCACAGCGTCAATATTCTGCAGTGACACCAGACGGGTTGAATGCCTCCTTCATGCTACATGCTACCATTGTTGTATAAAAAATCTCTTTAATTTTTAGCTAGTTTTTACAGATTTTAGCTTTGAAGTCTTTTGATATATGTTCATATAATAAATGGACATATTCAAATATTTTCACATAGACTAAGGAATTATTTTAAATTAATTTAACATATATATAGTCAAATAGTTCCTTTTTGGAAAAAAACGACCATAGGGCAAATACGCACCGCATACTAAGAAAGGTAATAATTTAATAAAAGTTTAATAATCATGTTTTACAAACCCTTTCAATGAAATTTTGATAGAGCCTTTGTTAAAACCAGGCTCCCTTATCATGATCATGTAACATGGGTTGTATTATACTAAAATATTATAGTAATAATTTAATTAACTCACACAGTCGATCGTGTAGTCGGCAAATATCTTGCCGCTATTGCTCTTGCTTCTAGGATCTCTCTGCAAGCAATTAGTAAGGTGTGACAAAGTTTTAAAATAATTCCTCGAATACTTCAATCCAATTTAATAAAAACAGTTATTTATTACTTGACATTTTAATATGTTTATGTTCTTGTGAACCGTTGATTTATATTATAAACTTATATTTAATTGCATCGGAAAAAATAAATTTTTAGTCTGTGACCAGTTGCGCGCGCTGAAATGACAATTTATGGGTCTTTTGTAACTTCATCGGAATTGTTAATAGATTTTTTATGACAAATTCCTTTAAAACTTTTGAGTTTAGTATAAATATAAAAAAAAAATATATGTAAATAATTTCATTAACCTGAGCAACTTCACGCTGATTTGCGCGGATGGCAGCCGTGCCTCGGTCGGGTTGGACACTACGATGATGGAGTCATCATTGATCCCATCGTTAAACTCTGTCGCTTCATCCCCATTAAACTCTCCCGAGGCCACGTCGTAGTACAGGTTGTTAGGATAGAACTGAAGGTACCAATACCCGGCATTTGATTTGGCACTTCGGCCAGAAAAAAAACTTACAGCAAATATAGCTTGGGCTACATTTCATAAAGCGTTCCCTCTGTCGCACTGTGCTCTGACAGCGAAAAACAAAGACAACGCTGTACGACATCGAATCCAGCAGAATATCTCTTTTTTTCCATACGTATCTAATGATATGTTGATTATTATGCATTAAAATAGTACAATAATCGATAATAATTATCTGTGTTACAATGATTAATTTATAAACCTATTGCTAATTCTTTTCTTAATTTATATTTGTAAAGCGATAAAAAGTTATATAAGGTTTTTTTGTGATTTATATCCACAAATAATGATCTGTATTCAATCACAACTTTACTCTCATAATTAAAACTAAGAAAATTTAAAGAAAACTAAATTATTACTTAGCGGCAGGGTTTTTCGAATTCGCCTGGCGAGCTACAACCCTCAATGTCAATCTACCGTCATAACAACATTGTTGTATTCTATCAGTAAAACACGTGAAAGCCAGAACTATTCTGGACTAGCGGGCTCTACGAGTTTCACTTAACATCATGTTGAATAGATGTCAAGTCTTAGCCATAACTAACTAAGCCATAACCGATAATAAAAACAGACTCACAATACCCATGCCCGGGAACGCTTTGAAGGTGTCAGCGTACTGCATGAAGCGGCGGCGCGACATGGTCCTGCGCAGATGGCGCACCAGCGGGCCCGCGACCTCGCTGCGCCGCACCACGCCCAGCAGCCGCACCACCGACTCGAAGTCCCAACTCGGCGGGTCCTCGTAGCCGTGCGGCGCTCGCTCGATGGTTGCTTCATTTCAAATCGACATTCATTCACTGATTACCTCTCTTTATTTCCATTGTTTTGTTCGATATCTCGCCGGTTTTTAACAACAACGAAACATTAAGTTTTGTGTCTTTAATCGGTGTATCGGTTAAACCTTGCGTCGGTTTTATATTGACATCAAGGTGTAGGTCAGTGAAAAACAAATGAAAGTACTTCAGAAGGATACGTGAGTTGTATTTTTACAGATAAAATAAGCAAAAAACAAAAAAAGGCATTCTGTAAAACCGTCCTTTTCGAAATGTGTCGTTAACCACACAAGGAATTTAAGACAGTGGCATTTGTGGTACCACTATACAAGCTGAAAACTGCTACTACTGGGTTCAGAGAAGTTTGCGATGTTAGTCTTTTTGACGTCTCTTACAGCTACATCTGGCTCACGAATCCGGTGATCCGTGAGCTCATTCCCAAACTAAAAAGCCAGAAAATGTACAACAAAATAAATAAATTACTTTCAGCACAGTATTGTCAATAATTCATCACACAATGATGTTTTATTATGTTGATGTATTTTTATATGTGTTATTTTTATATTAGTGTTTTGCGAACCGCCTGACTTCCTACCACCACCCTTAATGTGAATCTACCACAGTAACAATTATTACTGTGTTCCGGCAGTCAAACATATCAGTGCCAGTTTTATTCTGAAAGAGCAAATTGTTGGTAGACCTTAGCAACCATCCTTAAATTGTCAATCGGCTCCCATAAGAGTATATGTGTCGTTTCGACAGTCAACATCTGATGGCCAAAATATACTGGGCTACCACGCTTTACTGTCATAAGTCACCTAACATTATGTAAGACAGGTCATATTTTATACGCCGTTGTCGAGCATAATAGTTTGTATTACCTACGTTTTTCGACAAAGGAAGATGTAAACCGGTGAATGACCGTAAAGTACCGTATTGATTGACATATATAGTAAAATTTGCATTGAAGAATTGATAAGTAACTATGGGCTTTTAACTTTTGTCAATACTTTTTTATCGCTGAAAAATAATATACCAAAAATATAAAACTAACGGATTCCATTTTAACATCTGCTCCGTAAAGTTTAGCATCTTTCTTAATTTTACCTTTAACATGAACGGGTGGCAGTTTTTGTAAATCGGCAAAGAGATTGTTCTTATGATATTGCACAATTCGGTCCAGCCAGCCGCTACGCTGGAAAGTGATGGTGGCCAGTGATATTGAGATACACAGCGCCGTCACGCTGTTTTTCTAAAAAAAAATTAAGACACCTTTTATTTTATGCCAGTAATGTTGCAAATATTGCTTGTCTTATAATAAGCAATAAAACAAGAAGATGAAGGCGTTAATATTCATAATACATATTAAAACTGACTCACGGTAAGAATCAAAAGGTTTTGCATTAAGCGCAATATTTTGAAATATAATAAATAATTGCAATATTTTAGGTCTGTTTTCCCATGGCAACATTCTAACACTATTTGTATTGCACAAAAGTAAACGCTTATAAATGATTATATACATATATATTTTGTACTTAAAAAGTAATTTTGTCATTGATGAATAATAAGACATTAACTTGCGTTGAAAAATTTGGATTACAGTTTTAAAGAAATAGAGTTCATTATTACAGGAGATATATAATTAAATAAACGATTAATATTCATTTTAACAGAACTCACAATTAAGAACATATTCGTCTATTCTAATCCTATTTTTTTTTGTGCTCCGATAAGGTTATTAAGAAATGTAATTGTGTGTGAAATGAAAATTAATTTTAAGTTGAAAAAGGTGTAAACGCAATTTTAAGTTACTAATAGATTACAATATAACTAACTTAAGAGTAAGTGTAGATATAAAACAAGTTGACGAAAATTGCTTACTAGATTAAAACTGAAGTAAAATATTAACGGCTTATTATTACTTATATACAAGAGCTTTAATGAGATGTACATAATTTTACTAATTTTTACAGAAACAATACAGTTAATAAAAAAAATCAAATAGTGAAATAACCTGTTTTCATTGTTTCTCTATTTTAATAATTCATATAAATTCTATAGTGAAAGTAAATTAAATTAAAAATCGTTTCAATTACGACATTTTGGTTAAAAGCTTTGTATCTTATGCCATGAACAATAAAATATTTAAAGGTTAAATATGTATATATTTTTTTTGTCTTTGTGACATTGACATTAGGCTGACTTTACTAAAGACGTGTCATTTAAAATGAAAGGTCTAAATTAAATTTGAATAGTATACATATCTTTCAAAATTATTGAATATGTATTGTTAATTCAACTATACACTTATGAATTATGTCGAATACACAAAGTACTTGACATAATTCATTTTTCGTCATTAATTCCGACAATACCTCTACATGTTTAAAGTTTTTAAGCGTGATTATCGTGGTTTGTTACGCTCTTTGTAACCGTAAACACTTTTCTATAATAACAATGTATGCGGTGTGAGTGCGCATGAAGGGCGTAATTTTCAACTTCTTTAGGATTTTAAAGAGAGGAAAGTGCTTTAAAATGATAGGAGTTAGTCGCGAAGCGCCAATTGGAATACAATGTATACAGAAACTGAGTGGGTTGCTTTGTCCTCGAATGCAAATTAACAGACTAAGATGGTAAGTAAAAAAAAAAAAATTAAATTTCCATGGCAAGCCCTAGCTATTCACAGATAATCTTAGCTTGTTCTAAATTATTCTAACTGAAATAATTCACGTTCTTTTCATTGTTCTTCTATTCTTCAAATTTTTTATCTTGTCTCGCTTGACATTTATTTAAAATCTTTTGTAACAGATGGAATAAAAAATTAATTTACATTATTTAATCACCTGAAGAAGCAGAAAACTGGTTCTGTTATCCAAAATGATTTTCAACTTTTGTATAAATTGAAATATTTTTACTACAAATCTTACAGTATAACAATGAAAAAACCATACCGGATGTAAATAAGATAATTAAATATATGAGTTCCAGTTTTGTTAGTATATTTTGGATGTAGCTATACTTAGAACTACATACATCTGCTGAAACAATAATGCTGTTTTGACAGCGGATAGACAATTGGGGTGAAGTTGTATAGGTAGATTCAATTAACTCTTCATCATCTAAACTCCATTACTGTGTGGCTGGAACTGTATTAGCAACCTTAGTTTTGCAAGGCAAGTAGTTTAGCCACTGCACCACCATAAATTGGAATATACCAATGTTTGTAAATGTATAGGTATATTTAAGTGCAGAAATTTGCTCTGATATGGTACTACACAGATGTGTGATGAATGTGAGCAACAACTAAAAATTTAATAACTAAAGGGAAAACCCAAACATAGTACAACTCAAAACATTGCATAAATTAAGAATTATTATTTTACTTGATATTGCTTTCATTTGGCAAACTAGGACTTCTTTTTGTATTGTATATATTTGTATGTATTTATATATTAAGTATATGTATATATATATATATATATACTT
>DWQX01006248.1:0-11642 GCA_018245475.1 Pharmacophagus antenor | reverse complement strand
ATCAGTATAAAGAAAAACAAATACAGGTATTGTTTTGTTTCTCTTGATTCATAATATTTCATTATATCCCGCAATAATTTTCATATTGATAATTAATTCTTATCTATCAAAATTGTCATTCGTAATATAACATTGCTCGTAAAATTTGAAAACAAATATAATATTCCGGTCGCAATATGTAGCGACAGTCTCGCGCCTGTTCGTACCGCGTGTCTTACATTCGTTATCGAGCATCGCGGTGTACCCATGTCAATGTGAAACGTTTGACACGGCGGACCAGCGTGCGCTCTAACTACGACCAGTTCTGCATCTACCCTCTCAATTCTCTCGTCTATTCAGACATTGTTTACGCGTTTCTTTTATATTTCGTCTAATAATAATTGTATTTCTATCCCCAAATTATATGGACTATCATTGTTACAATTTATATAGTACTGTTTATAAAATATTACTTGTTTTATTTTCATTGTTTATGATTGAACCTCATTTGTAAGTTACTCTTAATTTAGCAAATTTTCAAATATTACACTATAAAGACTCGTTAGTCACAATCATAATGATTATTTAAACAATTAAAAATTTAATTTTATAAAAAAAAATTAACAATCGCTAGAAATAACTTTTATAGTCTGTACGTACACAAACTGTATTATTTAATACCTAACTCACTACAACTAAAGTTGCACATGAAACTGTCAAAGCCGCCCGAATAAAGACAAAATTGTTCTGTTGTAGAAGTGTGTCACAGGAGTACACCCTCCCAACAGTTCGCTTACACCGTTGTCATCCTCTACCGGAAGAAGCGACTTCTTCCGGCGGCCACCGTGAACTGTCAACTGTCAACTTGAAGTATGCGTAATAGTGTCAAATAATAAATATTATTTGTAAGAGTTTTCGCATATTTTTCTATGATATTCGCTTGTCTAGTTTCCACAATAACTTTCCTTCACTATTGCTATATGCTGAGAAAGACTGTTTTTAAATTTATTAAAAATTTTACTTTTCAAAAATAATACTGACTTTGTTTGCGGTGTTTTAACTCTTGCCTTGTTATGAGGAGGTCTCGGGATCGACTTCTGTCCAAAGTATAGTAGTCTGGATGGTGGTAAGGTTTTTTGAACCCGCCTGGCTTGCTGCCACACTCTATGTCAATCTGCCGCCATAACAGTTTTGCTGTTGTGACAATCATACGTGTGAAAGCTTGTAAGTGTTCTAGGTGAACACGCTTCACTATCTGTCGCCTCCTTATCACTTAATATAAGGTAAAGTCGAGGTCAAGTGTGAGCCCAAAACCGAATAAGAAAAGCGAAGCGTCTGATTCTTGAACTAGGAAATAAACCCGGACCTTAAGATTCATCGTCTTCTGACAATATTATATTACACTAAATTACAACGACATAAAAATAACACAGGATGCCAATTATGTGCAAAATTCACAAAAACCTATTACCATATATAGATAGAAACATACCTAAATTAAGTCATAGTCTGGCCTATTTCTGAAAGTATTTAACAATCAATAAAAAAGTGGATTACAATCCTCGTAATTATTTTTTCAGTTTAATCCATTCCAATTGTGTATCAGCTTTTTAAATAACGTTATAGCTGTTTTAAAATGAGAAAACTGGGATTAGTAATTTCAATATTCAGAGACACTGCGTCGGCGAGATATGAACCCACGTTTGAATGCGTTCCGTAGATAATCGTGAATCAAGCCTATGCTAAGCAAAGTTGTGACTAAGATTACATCGCTTCAATACCTACATCAAATATAAAAGTTTATTATTCATTTTGACAACTCTGACCGTTGTCAGTTAAATAATCAGAATGTGAGATATAGAGGAATGATGTGAAATTATAAATATATATTTAATGAGTCTTATACTTCAGACGAAAATTCTGATTAAAAACAATTGCACGATCTTGTACTGAGCGCGCATTAATTCAAGAGAACTCCAACGTTAATATCTCTGTTTCGATAGATTTTCAATCTTGTACAAACGACCTCGTGTTTAAGAAAATGAGAAAAAATTCTAGATTGATATCAAGGCGTTCGAATGCCTTTCTTTAATCTGCTTCATTAACGGGTAACCCAATAAAAACGTACCAAAGCGTTATGAATTAGGAACGAAGTTATGCAAGCTTACACTAAAAATAACACGTCGCCGGACCGAGAGATGCGCGATACGAATGCGTTGAAAAAAAAAAACATGTATACAAAATCCGGAGCTGCCAAAGCAGAATTTTAAAAGCGGCTAATTGCCGCCGACGATTCTAAAGGGGAGAAAATCGCAAACGCTAATGGGGAACGCGACTTAATATAACGACCACACCGGACAACGCGCTAGCGGGGACTTGAAAATTATTCCGTATCGATCCGTGATTCGGTGAGATAATGAAATTTATGCTTGTATGAACTGAGAAAGCAAATAAAGGAGAGGTAACTTTTAATTAAAACTTTTTTTGCAGTATAATGATTAATGTAAATCGATAGTCTGGGAACTGGCAAGTATAAAAAATATATATCACTTATACCAGGAATATAACATTATCATTCTTGTCAATATCTAATACCCTTAGACACTATCACAGCGTAGAATAACATAGCTTTGAACTAGCAGATTTATAGGTGTAGGTTCTACATTAGATCCCATTTTAAACCAATGACTTCAAAGTTTTACATTTGACGATATTTCGCTGTTCCGTTTTTGATATATGATCACAGATACCTTTTTACAAAAATGTTCCATTTTTAGTATTAAAAATGTATCATTGATCCATAAAAAATTTCGTCGTTTTTGATATTATGTTGTATTCTTTTTTTTAGTTTCTCAGTATACCCAATTATTGAAAATATATCTAATTTTTTACCCTTTAATTCTTTCATAGCTTCATCTAAGATATTACCTACGAATGCTGGCCATTCTTAGTGAAACAGATATTATCCCAAGTGGAATCAGAAAATTTGGTTAACAGTTTACAGTCACCTTACTATCGCCGACGAAATTCACGGGGCGTCTTTAAAACATGAAGAAGTGTCCACGTCGTCAGCCGATAACATCTGTAGACGACATTCTGTTCGTGTCGGTTTAGACTCGACCGTTTGCGTTCCGATACCTTGTTCTAAGGCTTTTTTTTCCGTATCGCATCGCCTCGACAATTCGTTACCGACACGAATATTTGAAAAGGTCCAAATGGATGAGAAGAAACTGATCGGACGCGCTGATCACTCATCGGTTGCTTTGACGCTTCTACTGTTTAAGTAAGGACGTACGATAGCTTGATTGATATTGAAATTCTTTTTAATCAATTCAATAGAACATCTTTTTGTGCTGTTAAAAATTCTTGTGGTGCTAGTAATATAGAGATATTTATATGCTAAAGCAAAAGCTAAACAAAGGTTGTTTTAAACTGGGAATTAGTTGGTAATATGAATTGAAATAGAAGTATAGACAATTTTTTATTCTTGTATTACATTTCTAAATCTAATTTGTTAATTAAAACCCTTTATCCATTAACATAGCAAATTCATATTACTACAGTTGTAATGCCATACGAAAGCTTCAAACTTAGTTACGTAACTTAATGATGGTGTTTTTTCTTCTTGTTATTTACGTTCATTAATTTAATACCCTATTTTGTAATCAAAGTTGGTCTCTTTTTTTAATACATTTTCTTACTGCTCTCCTAAAATTATTTAATATTTAAAACCTCCAATTCACTAAAACATGTCATCGCTTTTATATATTAAAAAGATTTGAAGTATTTTTTTTTATTTTTTAAATACTTTTTAAAGAAGTCGTCTTCGGAAAATTTACTGGTGCAAATTCCTCAACAAAAAAAAAACTGATAATTTTTTTTCTTATCCATTTACTTTTACAATAAGAGTATTATAATTAGCAAATAAGTTTATTATATACATTATAGAGCATCTAGCACAAGCTAAAATTTAAACAGGAGAGATTTATTTACATAAATTTTAGAGAAATTAACTCTGTTGATAAAATAAATACAATTAGAGAATATTTAAAATATAATAATAAACAAACTTAATATTGGTGTGAAGCACGTCTAAATAAATTAAGCACGTGCATCGACTACAACTCGGCTAATTGTAAAAGCAATCTGTAACTCAAAGTCTCACGATTACATACCAATGCAAATCAACTAATGACTCATTCCTATACAGATATCTATTTCACGTTCCATCTTACGTATTCATAATACTCTTACACAACCTCCAAGGAGTCACACTAGATGTGGAGATTAGTTATGAATGTTTCATTTAACTATTATTTTTACGATAAGATTTTCTTTCCAGTTTTTTTTTCTTTACCTGTTGTATAAAAAGCAGTGTTTTATCGTAAGTTTGGATGATGGTAGGATAGTTTCGAATCCGTCTGACTAGCATCCGCCCTCAATATCAATCTACCATTTTAAAAGTATACTGCTGTGTTCCGGCAGATATGTTTATGAGAACCAGAATAATCTGGATGAGCACGCTTCACGATCTATATCCGCAATGTTACTTAATATCACGTGTCAATTAAGAGTAATCAAGTGCAATCACAATTCCGATAAAACAGATAAATTTATCTGGCAATAATAAAACATTCGCTGTCATAAGAATTTAAAAAAATTAACATTTTTTTATAAATTTATTACGTTAATTCACGTTATGTAACGTAATGAATGCAGTTGTATTCAGAAAAAATGCATTACAACCGGGCGTGCCGTCGCAGTGTATCCCCGGGAGAAATTAACAATGAAGGGTGCACGTGGTTGCTTGTAACCGCCAACCCTACGTTGTATGAAAATATTGTACGACTTTTTTTAAAGATACGTTTAAATTTTTCTTATTATAGTAATTATTATAATACTTTATCCGTATTCGTATAATTCTGATTCGATAGTTTCTTTATTTGGCTTAACATTTTTGGTCCTTCGAGCCGGAGTCTATTACATACAAATCTTTAGACGGTGAAAGATTGATTTTTTTCATCAACAGATTTCTTCTTGTTACAGTTTTTTGTTTTGGACTCAGTTTCTTGATCCAGTTTATAAACAGACGATCTTTCCTAAAAGAATTAAATTATGAACTCTAACGAGTTTTTGTCCTAAACTTGCGTTTAGAAGTGAAACACCGGTATTGCCATATTAAGAAACTCTTTTTTTTATAAATAAAATTATTAAATAATAGCAACATTATTACCTAAAAAAACAGTCGTTTAACCTGCAAGACTTTTGTTTTATTACTACGGAAATCGTAAATTTCGTACATACGCCCTAATACCTAATACGAAATATAATCTTGAATAGTTCTTAATGGCATTTTTATTTTGCAGCATAAATTTATAATTTGTAACACCTTTTGGAACAACTCTAAAAAAAAAAAGATCATTACTCGTTAGAAATCTTGCGACATCGAAAACAATTCGTTATTATTACAACTAGCCTGTAGGCTGTATGGACATGGTCAATGACTTTGACCAACTATGTAATAAACATTCAAACATTTGATATCTCATCCGTTGTTCATAAAATCGTTCGGAAATTTTCCGGACTGTAGCAGTGTTCCCAATAAAATAACGCCACTATGTAAATGAATTTCGACGTAAGCGCATAAAAAATAACTAAATAATTAGTTTAACCCTCGGAACTCGCTCCGAACGACCAGCGCGGTGAAGTAATCAAAACGTGGGAATGGTCAGAGTGAAGATTATAAAGAAACGGTGATGCGTGGAGCGGACCGCTATATATATTTTTTTATTTACCAAAAAGTATTTAAATCGTTAGTCCACTGCAATTTATTTATACTAATATTGGATACATTATTTGTATCTATCTTCAAAACAAATAGTGAGTATTATCAATGGACTTATAATTAGATAAGACAAATGAGAACCCGTTAGCCTTGTATCGCAGAGGTCCCGGATTCGATTCCCGGACTACAAGAGTAGTTGAGTAGACGGTGACAAGGTTTTTCAAATCCGCCTGGCTAGTTAACACTCTCAATGTAAATTTAACAGTATTGCTGTGTTCCGGCAGTTATACCAGAAGTATTTTGGGCTAACACGCATTAATAATTTACGGCTTTATATTACTTGACATTGGGTGATAACGAGGTCAAGCGTTAGCTCATTATTGAATAAAATAAATAATATATATTTGCATATAGAGTTGAGTTACCAACTCTGTAATATAATAGCTGTAAGGCTTTATGTAATGAAGGAGACAAAGAGCTAATTAATACCTCGGTACTAACTTAACTATTAAGCAGTGAAGTAAGTACCGAGGCGTTTCCAAGATAGAGGTTACTTTCCAAGAAGTGGATCAAACTTTTTCACATTATATCTTAGTTCTAGCTATAGTTATCGTATAGAAAATGAAAGTTGATAATTAAGTGTATAAATGAAATTAAATGTTTCTCCCATTACTCAAATCGTGTTATTTATTATATGTTAAAATATCAACGGTTGAACTAACTATCAGAGATTTTGATCTTTATTGATGGAGGGATGGAGTATAATATATTCATAATGAACTACATCGTAAGTATCGTTGTTTATAAATTAGTTTCAATATATAACTCTAGTCATGATTTATAACAATAAACTGAATACAATAAAGTAAAAATATTTTCTTGCACTTGTAGACGAAGAGTTCGACATTTATTGTTTAATCGCTTCCAAGTGAAACTTATTTTATTTGTAATATATGTCATAACTCCTCTTATTCCCTTCTCTTTCCGCATAACAGCGACACACGCCTTTTATCGGTTACATATAAAAAAATTTAACCAGCTAAGTGTCGTAATAATTTACAATTTTTTATTATATTTCAAAAACATAACAACTAAAAGTTTGTACAACTCACTACAATGGAAATTAAATCGTGTAAGTTATTGTAATATCCTTTATGTAACCTTGTAATAGTATCAAAACCGTTGAAATATTTGTATTATTTTATCTATAACGAATACAGTCATCGAAAACACTTATCAGATTAACATATCAGATATTGATATTTTATTTACATATTGAACAATTTTTTTTAAAATTTCGTCACTTTTGAAGTAGAAATATTTAAAATAGAAATAAAAAATGTTTAAACTAACGCCGACTCCACACATTCGTAATTGTATAGCAAACTGTACCAAACATTCAGTGGGCGTGGGTAGGGCGTTACAATTAAATATATATTACCGCACAGCCGCCCACACGAAACAATACTTCGGTATCTGATAGTACCGTCCGTCGCCGCCTGCCTTTGGTACTTTAACTCATTGAAATTCCTAGATACTGAGATCTATCTAAGCGATCCTAATGCGTAACCTCGCTCGTTTGTATCTTGTGAACCATGGAATATTATAACTTCCATAATAATATCAAATTTTGATTTAGTTATATATATATATTACCAAACATATGTACGTTGTTCAATAATGTAATAAGTTTTATTACTTTATCGACGATGAACTAAAAGGTGACCTCAAATTCACGCGATGTTAAGTGACAATGACGCTTTAAATGTTTAAGTGTGCTCGCCCGAAATACACTGGCTGTCGCATGTACGTACGGCTGCTGGAACACAGCAATGCTGTTATGGTGGCAGATTGAAATTCAAACTCCAATAATGATGTAGCGTTTGAATCGAATTAAGGACCGTGTTACAAGAAAGGATGACTAAACCAAGTACACAATTTCACTTTCTCGTACTTAAGAGAAGATTCTCTTAAGTACGAGACTGCTCAAATCAATTCGAGCTTATTTTTCAAAATTAACAGTGTTCTGGCCTCAACTTATCTTATTTTCATATTGAAATTATTCTTTACCTGAATTTGATATTCTCTTAACTTTTTGTTAACGGTGCATTGTATTTTTTTAATTATCGCAATAAGTTCATTCTAACGTATTCTTTAAATTTAATTCATGTGACTATCTGGTCAATATTAATCGTAAAATTAGATAAAATATGCATGATATAAAATATATGCATACATGATATAAAATCTAAACACTAATTTTAAAGTTTGTATAGACTAAATAACATCACTGCTGTAATTTCACCAATTATCAATTAATCTTCCGAAAATTCACTTGGAGGGCGGCTCGAGTTAAAGACGCCCTTCAAGTAAATCATCGGAACTACGTTCTTAATATTTATTCTGTATTGCATAATTTCAAGAAAGTATCGAAAGACAAATGCTAAAAAAGGTTTACGCGTAATGGATTTCATAAGTTTTTATTTTATACAACATAAAATCAACAATAAAAACCACAAAGTCTAAAAATCCATAGAACGTTGCAGATTCTGTTAAAAAAAATATATTATACATTCCAAAAAACATTTTGAAAGGACGTTTAATTATGTCATAAGTATATTATAAAGCCTGTGCAAGCAATACGTACCTCCAGCTATCGCTTAATTCAATAAGAGATTTCATAAAAATCCACCAAGAAAATATTCCAGATTGATTTCATCGCCAATTAAAGGGCCCTTAATTGAAAGGCAAAGGTAACAAAAGTATTCGGCGAAGAAGTATAAAATATCCCTGCCTCATTTTAAATTTCGAACGATCCACGAAACCCGAATACGCCGAATTGTGTGGGAGAAAAAAAAATTCTTAGCTCACTCTAAGACCGTGGCATTATCAGGGCTAAAGTTTTTCGGGACATTACGTGGTGGCAGTTTGTTAAGTAAATGTGCGAAAATATTTTTGAGCAATTTGTGATTTCGGTATTTCTTATTTTTAAAGATCATTATCTTATTTCAAGGCACCCGAGGTGTGGTATTTGGCAGGCGTTATTTAGCGTCAGCGGAATTGAGCGAAATATTCGAGCCCTTGAGGTATATGCCTTTTAAAATCTCCTCCGCGCTCTTAATTATTATCCTTTAAACTTCCGCAATTTACTGGCACTTATTTTATTTAACACATCCATCAAATAACCATTATTGTATTTAAAGATTACTACTAGTTTTTTTTTCATTCCATAAAACATTTCTTTTTAGCTTTGTGGTTAAGAATGTATTTAGTACAATGATTTATAATATTAATACGAATCTTACAAAACGACGTAGTTAATAATAAAAGCTTTTAAAGAACAATTAATATTTTAATTATTTCACAATAGTGAGTTGGGTTCACTTTTATCTATTCGAATTCAACAAAAAAAAAACAAACATGTGATCTGCATACAAGAGTAAGATCACTGCGACAGTAGTATAGTAAAATTGTTTCAACATTGTTCAATGTATATTTTAATTAATGTAATTAATTAAAAAAGACTCTCTAATGTTGTTTACATTGACTAAAGACAATCACGATCGAGACATTTTTGTGATATCGAAGCGGAACAATCTTTCCGAAACTACAACACTACAGAGAGACAAATAAATATAATCATGTTTAACTTATCACGCTGTGAAAAGACTAGAATACACAATGAGATTTCTTAATTAATAATACATTTTTTTTAAATTTCCAATTTATAGAATGGTCCAATAATGTCTTCGTATTTGTAAGCAGATTTTGCGTATCGCAAATTTACTCCCCGATCTCTTATCTTGAACTGGAATAGGGACGGAAGACGTATTCGGTATCCCACTGATGTTTTGTAAAGGATTTCTCGAGGCAATTTTCCACCGGGAATTGTAATGAGGTCGATAAATACGCTTCGGGATTGGTATAATTTTTTTTTTATCATACAAAGTGAGACGCTCACTTGACGGTGAGACACACGTGGAATATAATGATTTTGAATTTAAAATTATATTGTGAAGAATAGAAACAAAATTTAAAAATGGAAAGGACCGGATAATTTTCAAACGGCTGAACCGTCTTTCTTTTAATTTGAAAATCGGTTCAGTCGCTTGGGAGCTGCGACGCTATAGACATAAATCATTTGTCGTCGACGTAAATGAAGCTAATTATATCACTCATGTTTTGCAAGCAAAAAATCAAAAACGTAACCTAATTTTGTGTTAATAATATACTCGTTAAAGTATAAAAACTCGGTCCTATAATATATTCTCGATGTAATCAAAATAAAACTAAAATCTCTCAATAAATTTAAGTTGAATTAATAAATATCCCCAAATAATTGGCTCCCTGTTGGAAACGAGTTGTAAGCCAGTAAAACAAAGAACATGCAATTAAAGGGGATACGATAAATTTTATACGAATACCTATAAGTTTTTGGGATTTTACTTTCCGGATACAAAAATATAAAAGTTAAAATGATAGTGAAATCAAACGCCCGGTTTATGAACCACGTCGATCAAAACTGTGTATAGTCCAGGAGCTTCATGGGAAGTTAAATCGATAAGAATAAATAATTTTTTTGTTCAACATAAATTTTGGCTGATTAAACAGCGATTTAAATTAAAGGTTATTTGAAAATAATTCGGTATTGTTTTACCGGTAGGCTGTAAATATTAAATACCATAATCTATATGTTACACGAAGATGCTGCATATACGCAGCGAGGGAGCGATCCATTCCACTCAAACTCCATGAAAATTTATTTATTTCAAGCTTTAATGCACTAATTTATACATAAGGTGGACTTAATGCCAAATGGCATTTTCTACCAATCCACCTTAGCGTTGAAATATGGGGTGCGTAAAGGGAAATGTAGGAAATAAAAATATGAAATAATATTAATATTAATAAAGATGAGAGAGAGAGGGAAGTAATACACATATAAATGGAACGACAACTTCAACAAACGATCTTCATCAAATAAAATTTTCATCGTCAATCGTTACTATAAATTATTATTGCTGTTTTTATCGCATACTTCTATGAGAAGAAATGATGAGAGAATCAGAGGATTTGTCTTTTTAACTATCATACTCACAATTAAAAAAAATAGAGAGCTCCATTAAATAGCGGCAATTCGTTTTTAAAAGTCATCGTCCTTTTAATAATATGAGCAATAATAAATTTTTATGCAAGAAATTAATTACATAAATGATGTAAATTTATTATTAAATAAATCAATTAAATCCTTCGGTATCGTTTAATTGATCATTATGAAGAATCGAAATATTTATGAGACTTTAATAAAAAATGCACGTCAAATATTACATCAAAATACAAAGAAAATTAATTTCGGAAACATTGTATAAATATGTGAATTAATTTAAAGCCTACCATGTTTTGTTTAGCTCCCTAACTGAAATTTATTGGAATAGTTAAAAAGCGGCGCGGGCGCACCTCGAGCTACGTTATAATTTGCCTGTCAAACAGTTTTTAAGAGACGTCATTCGTACGCGCATAAGAGGGAACGTTTCATTATCTATGTATCCCCTGTGTAACCGACCGATTCTTTTTGGTACGCCCTCCTTCATTTGGGCAGTCGTTACAATGTTTTTGAGCTTTTGTTCTCTGTTGTCTGTTTTTTTTTCTTCTTTGTGTTGCACGGTCCCTTAGCGCCTTCTGTCTCGAAGCCGAGTTTCTCTCATTGCTTAATTTCCGTAGCAATTACACTGCGCCATCGCCGTTCCCGATCTTGATCACAATAATGATTTTATTGTGAAAGTTTGTTGTTCCGCTATCATTAATTAAATCGTCATCATTAGTGGCAGCCGATTACAGATTACAGATACAGAGAGTAACCAGTATTGTTATAAATTCA
>DWQX01006247.1:0-11642 GCA_018245475.1 Pharmacophagus antenor | reverse complement strand
AGTGGACCAATATATCTAATAACACCTAACATTTTTATGTTTTGGGACATAATATACATAAATTGTCGGCATTTTTTTCATTTTATTGTAAGTTAATTTTTCTTCAGTTTTTTCTATTAATCATTCAGCAATAAATTAAAAGAACAAAAAAAAAACATGTTGCCACATTACACATCATGACACACTGTGATTAATTTGCTTTTATATTATTCATATTGGTTATTTATTGGATAAAGCTACTTTTGCCAACTTTGTTTTCTTTTTCTTGTTATAAGGTCAATTTGGGCTAGTTTTATGTTGAAATAATTTTGGTATCTATATTAAAAGTAAATTTACTCAATTTTGAGACTATATTTGGAACAGCTATACTCAATCTGTGGTTGTCCCGGGCTTTTGTGACTGGCCGACCGATAACCTTATTTTCAACCGTTTTGAATCTCGCGCCCTTTAGTAGTCCCGCGAAATCACTGAAGTAAGTATTGCTGTAAACATGATTTTTAGCCCATGATACCAGTGTTATTGGCCTCCATGAAAAAAAGATTGATTATCGCTGATATAAACATATTTCTTGCCTTTACGGCTCCTTGCGTGCTCTGTAATTTAATACATTAATAAAATGAAACATTCTTTATTGTAATAAAATTTAAAGATAATTGTAAAGTATGGAAATGAAACATGAAGCTCGGTATATTTCTTTGTGCATAGACTAATTGACAAATAATGTACAGTCAAGATATCACATAAATCTAGTATTTAAGATTCAACAAAATTGATATAGATAAATATTTCGCTCTATTCTCTCCCAATCCATATAACTGCTGAATATTAATATTGTCGTAATGAAATTTATTTCTATACAATTGTTACATGTTTAACTGCTCATTAGTAAACATTACAACAGCCGGAACCGTGCGTCCACCCACGTCAGCGTCGTAAGCGGGTCCGAGTTACCTGTTACCGCCGCAGGTGAAGGAAATCCAGGGGTCGCGCAAGTGCCTACCCTGCCGGAGTTATTGTACGAAGAACATCCCTCCAAATCAAGCACCGAAACCAAAGTGAAAGTTGCACAAGCTCCTGTAACAGAGAGCGCCATGGGCTCCAATGAGAACACGGAACAACCAAATACATCTAAACTCCCCTACGCAAAATTGCATTACTCTCATACCAAACTGTGGTAAACCTTCCCGTTTTTGCGTGGAGGTTTACCATAATGAAAATTTATATCTTCGATGCATTGTTTTTTTATTTATTTTAATTTATTATAGTTACATTATCCATTTCAATAAATTATCTATATGGTGATTAAAATTAATTTTATGTAACTAATTGTGATATCATATAATAATAATTAAATAACTAATTTAAGCTATTTAATTTTATTATTATATTATTTATTGTAATATTAGATGTTTCAACAATTGTGATAGTTTGTAAAAACAGTTGTCATTTATCAAGTTATTGCAAGTACAAAGAACACTGATTATTATAATGTCAGTGTTCTTATTATTACACTGATTATTATAAGGATATTAATTAAAAATGATTTTCATAAAATCGGACTGTTTTTATTTCCCTCCGTGTATTAGTAATCAAATTAATAATTTCACTTGATAACTTAATGTTAGTAAGAAAGGTACGACGGCTCCTGTTCGAGACGCCTGCTCTCGTGCATTCGTACCCAATGCTATAGTATCGTAATCTGCAAACGGTGCAGCTTTCAGCCACAATGCTTGCGCAAGATCACTTGAAGACTAAATAGGGACGCCTCAGCTAATAGTACAGACGCACTACAATATCGCGGCAGTCCCGACAAAACCCTGGTGGAGGAGTTTTACTGAATTCGGAGGTCACTCGCGTATTGTCAACCAATATAAATATTTATATACGCTAATTAAATACATTTATATTTTCTTGTGACTCATACATACTTAACTAATTTTTTTAAAAAGATATTTAAGATACACAATGTATTTCCATATTAAGATAAAAATAAGAAATCCTACAATTTTATTATCAAATAATTGTGAACACAAATAATTCCAAATTAAATGTATTAAAAATAAAATTATTTTTGTATAGGAATACTTAACATAGACAATATGACACCACGTAACATACATACTCTTTGCTTCCATAGATTAATACTCTATATTGTTATGAATGCGAAACTCATTGAAGGTCAGATACAGAGACAACATATTTTTTTTTTAAGTTACGTCGCCCACCAGGGCGATTTTGAATATCCAACCGACTTTCAAAATCCGCCATTTGCATTAACTACTTCCTGATAAATTCGTCGTTTTGTCTATTAACAAAATTTCATATATTTAATTCAATTTTTTTTATAAATTACCTTAGTTTATTAATAATAATGTATTGTCCGAAAACATTAAACGAAACATTTCCCTATACCATAACGAAAATCGACTATACTATGGTTCCGATGGGATTCCATGGCACCTGGTACAAATTAGGGTAAGTATTTTTATAGTATTACAGATGAATAATGGCCGTTGCTTTTAATGCATTTGTGATTAACAATTTTCCTTGACCTCTTAACCTGCAATTATAGCCATAGCCCGTATTGCGATGTGATCGATCCAACTGTAGAGGGGACTTTAGAACCGCCAAAAAATAGAATGGCCCGAAGCCTGCCCGACTTTGTTCCCAAACTTCTTATTCAAAAAATAAAATCGTAAAATAAATCATAGTTTAAGGGGTTAATAATAATTCCGGCGAAGAAAATAAATAAAGCAATATAATAAAACATGCTCTATTTTACTGAAAATTTTAATATTTACCAGTAAATTAATATTTGTTAGCATAGTGCAAACGTATCTTGAACGAATTATCGACAACTTCGGGAGAACCTCGGCTATAGCTCAAAACCTTGCAGAACCTGTTACATTTGCAGAGAGGATTCCTCAATCTCCTAGTAATGTAATATATTTGATAAAAGATGTAGAAGGAAACTGGTAAGTGACACTTTTGTTTTTATTAGTTAATAAAAAATGTTAAATATTCACTAATACCTTATTTCTCTCTTTCTTAGGTAAGAGACAATAACTTATTTAATAATAGTCTCATGTGTTATTTACGCACATTGAAGGGTACAAGTCATCTAAAATTGTTACATTAAAAATGTTATGAAAATAAAAAAAAAACAATATTTCCAGAATAAACTTTAGTATGCACTTTGGGGAAATAGTGGTTATTAACCCTTTCATTTCTGCTTATTTCTATTTTCACTATTGCTTGTACTAAAGCTTTGTGATGATGAATAACATTGATGTTAAATTACTTTTCTATTCAATGTCTATCCTACAAAATAATATACTTTCAAATTTTTAATTTAATATAATTTGTTTGCACAATTCTGTTACTGAATTCCTTCAAATAGTTTGTCTATCACGGTTATTTTATCTATTTAATAGATGCTTCTTTTTCAAGTTTGGACTAGATGACTAGTACTTTTTTGCAATTCAGTATTTTCATGTTGCTGTAACTTAATGCTGCCTTCATTTTCTAAATGAAACAACTATAACAAATATGTGATGGCTATCAACCAATACTGTATTAGTTGCTTATAAATATCTCTGAAATGTATTGGTCACTGTGTTGTATGTATACATGTTATGGAAAGGCCATTGCGTTTGTGCGAATGTAATGCATGGTGGTCTTTGAGCTGATGGAGCTTGTAGTTGAATATCAGCTTTTTTACTGTTGCAAGTTGTTAATTTTTTTGTATGAGTGTCCTCTATCATATTAAGATGTAGAATTATTGTTTATCCTGAAATACAAGAATGCAAATTTAAGATTTTTGAAATAATTGTAAGTACATAATGCTTGTTATGTGGTTTATGGTTGTGTTTCTACATCTCAAAAGATTGTTGTCCTAGGGAATACCTAATTGTCCTTACAATTTTATTTGCTATATAGTTTTCATAATTGCAAATATGAAAGCAAGAGTAAAACAAAGATTTTGAAGTAATAGATTAATGTTAATGTAAGGGTGGACTGTAATCTTCTCAATCGATTTCATCATCAAAGCTTTTTATACCATTTTTTTGGTGTTTTAGGGGTTTAGGTGAATTTATAGGAATGCTTAATGTAGGCAGGAAACATCTTAGATTTTCCAATGATGAGGGTAAATTATATGAAGTCGAACCTCTATGCATTCTTGATTTTTATATAAGAGAAGACCATCGACGGAACGGTCATGGGAAAAGTCTTTTTGATCACATGCTTGAGGTATATACAATTTTATACAAACTCTTGTACAACCACTAATTGCATTAAGTTCCAAGTACATTTTTTTGATAATGTTTTGTAATCTGGATGCACTGAGAGGAACAGTTCCAAAAATAATCCTTGAAAATAGTCATTATGTGTCATATCATAATGTAATAAGCAGAGAAAAAACCATTATTTTAAAAAAAAACTCCATCTATGTTGAGTTAGCACATCATATGCTCAATTGTTTATGTGTTATTATGAAAGTATTTCTATCGTATCCATCGTCATTATTAACAACATTGCAATGGGAAAGTTGTGCCCAAAATCAATGAATAATCATAAGTGTTTTTGTAAATTGTTTATCATATGAAATATACTGACAGATTATTTTTAATGTGGCCTTTGAAATGTAAAAAGGTACAAAATTAGCTGAATTTACTATTATTTTAAAATTACATTCATTTCGATGACAACAATTATTTCTTTGAGCATTATTATTATTTATACTATATTTATAACGAATTTTTGTATTAGCCATAACATGCATCAAATTTTTATTATCCTCTAAGGAAACATTTCATTTACCTCCAATGTTCAGTGGTCAAACTGTAAGCTTTTTGGAACCTGAAGCGTTAGGTTAAATTTCAAGATCTCTAAAACCATTAGTTATGTTGTTTGAACTGTGGTAGTGTTTTTTGATCAGGCATGACAATATGTCTCCATTAAGGCATTACTGTATCCCATTACCCACTTCCAGCACTATTTTATAGCTTCATTAACACAACATCTTGTGAAATTGAGAATATTTGACAGTATTTCAAACACTTCAGGATCAGCATACATCTCTGCATAAACTTGCCATCAACAATCTGTCACCTATAATGGAGTCATTCCTAAAGGGAAAATTTGGAATGGAAGGATTGATAAAGCAAGCTAATAACTTTGCAGTCACTCCTAAATTTTTTGATCATATTGAAGAGATTAAGTATGTCTATTTGCATTTTAATATATATTTTTGTTTATTCAGCATTTTTACTTATTAACACTAGATTTACGGACACGTTTTTCATTGTTTCCTTTTCGAATCTGTAGTAATTTTGCTCGTTATCTTATTCTAATTTTTACTGTTTCGCAATAATATGTATTGAATAATGACGCCGGAGGTGGTATGAAAAAATAAAAAAGTCAAACGCTGATCACTGTATGAAGCGTCTTATTTAAGGTCCTTCCGTCAAAATGACGGGTCTCGTAAATCTAGTGTTAATAATCATGAACAGTCTTGTTTAAAGAAAACAAGCAGGTCTGTTATTTTCCGTCCATCTATCTTGGGGTCTCACCCTTTTGCTTTTAACCTCGCCTTTAGTGAGCCATGCTTTTCCTCTATTTTCCTTTCTGAAGTCTCATCATATGTTTAACTTTAATTTTTGATAAACATTCTCTATTTTTGTGATTGTACAATGAGTGTTTATTTTAGTATGTCTGTGTAAACATGAACCATCACATAATGAAATTGGAAAAATATATTTTATGGTTTACTATAATTTTTCAAATGTAATTGAATGACAAGATTTCTACTATTCTTTTCAGGTTAGAGGCACAAATTCTGTATGAAACGCTTCAGAAATCTCGCTACTAGTTGGCTTCTTCAGGAAGAGCTCTAGTAAGTATTTCTAATATCTGTTTTCAATTATTTGAACAATTTTCATGTCTTTCTTGCCTGATAAGGATAGAGTGAAGATGTAGTCACTGATGGTATTTTGGTATGATGGTATTGTGATATCTGGATTCAAAGAACAACTATGGCAATTGTCCTTCACTGTTAGTAATTTACATACACAACACAGCTAAGGAAGTACTTGAGTATCCATAATCCAGTAATTTCAAATCAATTGTAAGGCTTTACACTTAACACTTGACATCTAATTAAATTAGTGATGAAGCCATAGATGGTGAAGTGAGCTACCCCAGAATACTCTGGGCTCTTACGTGTATAACTACTGGAACAACAATGCTCTGTGCATTCGACCCAAAGTTGTGAAAAAAATGTTACCTATCAAATGTTAAACCACTGCGCCATGGAGGCAAGTATGTAGCTAATGTTTGCTGAGATATACCAAAGGTAATAAATCTGAATAACAGGTGTTAATTGTGAATGAACTGATGATTAAGACAAAGATTTGTTTTTGGAAATGAAAACATCCACACTGTGCTAAATCTGTGCTGCAGTGGTGACTGAAGAAACTCATTAGCCACCTCTGGCCTAATAGTTAGTGTTATCCTATAACCAAAATAAAAATTACATAAAATAATTAAACCATTAATTTTTAGTAAAGAATAATTTATATAGATATGGCCTAACACCATAAACACTGTTGTAAATATTTATTATATGTAGAGTTGCACTTTAATTTATATATTTGACACATTGTTGTTTTAGTGCTGGCTGAATGGAAACTGTCATCATGTTGCCTCTGTTCACATCGCGCTAGGCCTGTTATCTTTTTAGAGTATTATTTTAGTGGTTGTCTTTTTAATTAAATTTTAATACGATTAGAAAAGTTTTATCGCATTATCATTATATTAATAATATTTCTTTTTGTAAAGCAAAATTACAGTATAGAGTTCACAAAATGTTTGAAGTTGTGACAAAGAAAACTTTCGAAAAGCTTTAATCTTCACTGATCTTTTAAGCATTGTGTCCTTGATTATGTATTTTGATGCAAAGTGAATTACATTGGCTAATTAATAAATTCTAACGAGTTATTGTGATAAAACTTTTCTCTGTAATAGTTTATTTTTAAGGTATTATATAGTGCATTTAATAGTCTTTTATGGGATTTGTTAATAATTTTTACCCTTTTAGAAAGATTTAATGTTAACAAAAATAATAAGAGAGTTCCTTATATGTGTATGCAAAATGATAATAAGGAAGTGCAGTTTTGATTATTCAAGTTAGCTTTTGTTGAAACTAAGTCAATAGTAGATAAGTTGGAGTTAGTTAATTATATAAAAACCTTACTAATTTTATATTTATATTGTTATTGAGATTGGTAGCAATACTATAAGTTTGTTTTACTTGAATAGTCATTAATAAGTTCGACCATGTTCAACTTGTTCTTCAAATGTGATATGGATGCTCTTAACAATAAGATTGCTTGTTATTTGCTTTTATTATAAGTTTTCAAAAGACTAAAGTAATAGTTATAAAGTTTGAATAAATATTTTTGAAGACTGCTATGTAATTTTTTTTTGTTCCTTACACAAGGTGTGAAACCTGAACCTAAGTCTGGTAATATTAATGTCCCCCAACATTAATATTACCAAAGATTATTCACTAAAGTTAATATATTGCAGGATGAACAGAGAAACTACACGAAACAAAATTAATTAATATTTTTTCTGAGAATTCTTATATTTTTCCCAATATTCAGAGTTGTGCACCTGACCCCAAAATTAAACACCTGTTTTTTTTACAAAATTTAAGCAATATTGAGTTACTGATATAATATTTTAATGCAAACTACAGTTATTTTAAATAAAAAAAAAAGTCGCCATAGGATAAATGGTCATTTGTACTTAACCTAAAATTATCGTACACAATGCGAGATGTGTCGTACTTGGTTAAATAGCATTTGATTGACAATCGTTGACATTAAGTCTAATAGTAGATTAAAAAAATTCAAACATGGGTTGTGTCATAGAATTATTGTAACATGTCCATGTAACTTAATTTCTTATGTAGTTTAAAAATTTTAATTACAGTAGGAGTTAAATAAAAAGCGTTCATCATAAAGAAAACATTTTATTTCCATTACAATTGGATATCAGTATGTGATCAATTTCTATCTTTGGATTCTATTATCTAACAACGAATGGGTACATAAGGATCGTTCGCGGCCACCGAAATGTGGACCCCACGAGTGCAAAGAGATGATAATAAGCGTGTTCTGTTAAGTTAGATAAGTTTAGGTGCATAAGTTACAATTATACCGGCGATATAATAATACGGAATTGAACCTGATATTTAAATGAACGCATCAGAGAGATTGCCTATGCGAAAACCGGGACATCACTGGTAAACATCGCGTGTGTAAATATTCGATAATAGTAGTATTGTCCGCACGTTGCCCTTAATAAGAATTTTTAAGCCGAATATCAATATACGACAATAATAAGACATACAAATATAATGTTATCTGATCACTCTGAATTCAGCCCAGAACACATCCCTAGCTAGGTTACGCCGCGTGACTAGATAGCGGAGGGCCCTTGGCATCGACAAGCGTAAGTTGCTCGGATCACGAAATATATTTACGTATAAAGTTTGTATTAAAATAAATATTCTTCGTCGTCATTCACCCTGGTAATTGTTTGTGGGTATCCGTATTGCACTTACGATTCACTAGCGCGATCGGCATCCGGTCGTTGGAAAAACAACAGTGTGGTTGTGTGTGCGAAACTAATTAATTTTCAGAAGGAGATCTTATAGAATTAAATACAAGTTAACAAATGATATTATTAACGCCGGGGCTGTATTTTGTAACTAAGTCGGTATTAAGTTCAATATATATTCAATTCAATATATAAGACAAAGTATATCATTTGCAAATGTGTAATATAATATATATTTGTTGCTAACGACGCACACGAGCAGGACATAGACTCACGTGCGCCCGGTACGTTACCGCCACGACCAATCGCCGAGCGCGCTCGCCAAACGCAACGACTACGCGACTTGATGACATCACAATCGGCCGCCGATCAATGCCCACGGCTTTAGGCACAGCACCCGTCACGCCTATTACATAAATTCGTTCCGCACTGAGCAACTGTTTTCAGAGTGCACTATATACTATGAAATGAAAATACTAAAAAGATTTTTACGCAAGCCCAAGTGGTCTAAGACGACGAGCTAACTCGCAACAACGCGAGTGCAGGCGCATACAGTGGTGCATGCGTCACGTCCAGCCAACTTCGGCTCGTAGCTTAAATAGGTTAATTACACGCTAATGATAGTCGAAAACATACGCGTACCTATGTAGAAGTACTCGCGTAAATCATCAATATTACATAAACGAATACTAAATTTATGAAGACTAGCATACTTCCGTATTTATCTTAAATATTATTCAATATAGAAGGACCGACACTACGTGGTCGCTAAAATATAGTGATTTATTAAAATACCTTAAGGAGTCCAATACTATTACCTATTACACCAATATTACTCGTAATAATTATTATTTAGAAAAAAAACAAAAAGGAAAGGGAAAAAACATTGAGCATAATTATAGATTCCTAAAAGCCGTATCACAGTACGCTAACTTAAATAATAAAGTATAGAGAACTTGATCCTTAATAAATAATAAAGTGAACGGAGGCGCGCGTTCGTTTATCTAGCGCTGGGAAACTCCGTTACGCATGATGGCCGACTGTGAACTCTTTGCTATGGGTAGTATCGATAGAAGCAAAATACGCCCCATTAATAATCACATCTGATCGTGCAACGAAAAAAAAAAAACGCTTCCAAGCATCAATTTTGTTCTTGTCGAATCAATAATTTATAGCAAAAATAGGCCCGTATCAAAACCTAACGCTTGAGACAGTCTTAAACCAAATGCATCGCAGTCCAGTAGTTACCGCCCGCGCTATTTTCACGGGCTCGCAACGACTGCATACAAAATCCAATGAATCGCTATTGGTCCGTGTCGAAATAGTCTTTTGAGAACGCTTAATATTATCATTATAAATATGGTTAAACACTAATACGTCGTTTATGTCGAATATAACTTAATTAGAAGTTAATAGAGTGTAACTAATGCGGCTAAAATGATCGCATCAATTCCGAATGAGAACCTAACATTACTACCCAAATTTAAGATCGGATATATGACGATGACGTCATCGCCATACATCGACCGACAATACATTTATAATATAAATCGAATTTATAAATATGCGTGTAATTAAATCTTATTTTTATAAAATAGAATAAGCATATTATAAAGGCGTATACCATACAAATGTAAAATATGTTCACAAATCTCGTAATCCAATCGGTGCGCATCAAAACAATTCATGTACACAAAACTCCCGGAATAATGCCAATACCAATGATAGAGCGAGACGGCATCAATGTGCCCACTAATCATCTAACAATCGATAATAATAAATTTTTTTGGCACTGAAAAATTTTATAGAGAAGCTATAAATAAGCTGAAGCCAGTATTTATCGGACAAATCACGTCAAACTGTTAACACTTTGGAGTCCGGCGACACCGCAGTGGTGTCGTTTCGAGTGGGGGAAAAAAAAAAACTAACAGACGAACAAACCTATTGCTGCTGTCTGTAAGGCCAAAAACTTATAAAAACACCTTTTTTTGTGCATTTCGTTTTAGTTACAATATAGAACATAAGCGTTTAAATATATTTTTTTTAGTATTATATATAGAATCTATATTTTATTTGAATTCTGGAAATTCTTCAAAATTTTATTGAAACGCGCGGCAAAGTGTTGGAATAATATTGTCCGATAATACATACGTAATGCTTCTAGAGCGGCCTGCCATAATCGAGCGTGAACGATTCTCGTATTGGCCCTATCACACGCGAGCATCATATTAATTGTCAGTCTTTGAAAACATAAATACGATATATTTGTAAAATTTAAGAGATACATGCATACTTTTCAATTAAAAGTTTACAATAATATTAAGACATAATAATATGATATAATACTTGTACAAATCATATCCGGTTATACGTGTTGTACTTTTTTTTTCTTCTTTATAATTATTCACCGTTATTAATTTGTGACTGTCCATCCGGCGGAAGTATCTGAGAGATTTGTACTAACGTATGTCACTTAATAAAAATATGCAGTTTGTTTATTAAAACTTACACTATACAATCTAAACTGAGTATATTCGCTGGTAAACATTAGGGAAGATTAACCCATTACGAGAAGTGGGGGCGCTGATATCGTTCAAAATGGGATGATGGCTTCTTTGGTTTATAATTATCTGGTGTAAGTCGGGTAAGCAACCCTATATACTATTATTTCTTGTTGCTTTCAAGAAACAAAAAAATTATCGAGCACAATTACGTTAAGAGTACGAAGAGGGATGAGAGGAATTATCCATCAGTACAGATAGATGTACGAAATTATGCTCGGTGATTTGTATCGATTGCTTTGATATAACATCGAAAGTGTCCTTACGAGTGTTAATGTGTTTTCATTTTCAAATATCGTCGCTCGATAAAGTCGTGAGGGTCGAGGGTCGGGGGGGGGGGGGGGGTGGGGCCCCCCCCCCCCCCCGGCGCCGGGGCGGCCGGGGCAACCGTCCTGCCAACGTAGCGGGTTATGGTTAATGGCTGGAGCTTATACCCATAGGCCGCGGCCGACG
>DWQX01006246.1:0-11643 GCA_018245475.1 Pharmacophagus antenor | reverse complement strand
CGACAAAACCACCTTTTTTGCATCTTTCATTTTTGTTGTAATATAAAAATAAAGCGTTTAAGTGTCTCTTTATTATAACTAAGAACCTTTTTGATTCGATATCTAAACATTTTGCTGAAATATGCGTCGGTCGGTGTCGACACTTGGAACGTGAGGTTCGTGGGAAGCGCCGGACCACGCCGAGCATTATGTTACAACATTCTATTTGTTTATTTAAAGTTGATGCTATACTTATGTAGTGTCTACTACCAGTTGCTTCTAGATAAGGAAAAAAATAACATACGTTTCTATGTGACAACTCATTCAGGCAGCACCATCTATTATTTCAACAACATTTTAACACAAAACACCTGACCATTAGAGGTAAAAACTCGTCGAAAACAATGCAGCATGTAGATCTATTAAATTAAAAATTAAACGCAAAATGGTTTTTGTAATGAATTTATTTTACACAATATCTCCGACTACCGTCAAACGACAACTAATGGCTAATATAATCCCAATACAAAAATATTTTCATCTTCTTAATAGTTATATTGACAGATTTATACTTTTTACATCATATGTAAATATATATTTATGTATATATAATGTTCTATTCTCAATAATACGTGCCGTGTCAGTATTACAAGCTTGTGGCGTCGCCCGCCGCGCGGCAGGCGCGGGGAGTCCCCGGCCTGCGCGGCGGGTTCGCGGTCCAATGTACAGCGTGCTCGTGCACGTGTGCGTGCGTGCGTGCGTGTGTGCGTGCGTGCGCGTGTACGTATTTACAGTCGCGTCCCGCATCGTTCGGACGGCGTGCAGCAGAACGTCTCCGGCCGTCTCACAGACGCCTTTTTATGGCAAATCGTCAACGAGTCCATATAAAAATTCTAATAAATTCCACAATCAAATAGACAATTATAAAACACAACATAGCTATATGTTACATAGTCTTAAAACGAAATAAATAAATTACTCTCTACATAAAACGTCGCTTATTGTCCAACAAATTTAAAGTCCTACAGAGGGGAACAACAATGCCTTAATTCATTAGTTATGTACTAAAGTATTATCTCTAACTCGACCATCCTTTACACAGCTCTCGGGAATGTATGCGAAGCGGGTGGTGGGGTTCGAGGGCGCCATTCGCTGGACCTCTGGGGCCGGGCCGCCGGGCGCTCGGCGACGCGCCAACAATGGGCGGGCGCCGGCGCCCGGCGGGGGACACAGCATAGAATATAGAATATGTAGAGTCAACGGTGACCGAGTGGCAAACACTCGTAATCACAAGAGTAAATAGAAATTAACGAGCGCGGGAACGTCAGTGTGCGGGTCGGCACTGGGGAGTAGCGGTTAGAGCGAGTGTGCTGAAAGAGGGCGAACGAAGTGGAGGAAAGCTGCAGCGGAGTTTTGTACATTTGATTGATATAGTGGGCACAGTGCGCTCAGGTTTGTTGAAGGTTCGAAAACGCCAGGCGGCCGCGCACGGCGTCTCGAGAAAGTCTCTCGCGAAATACAAAACGAATAACGATTTCCAGTTATCTCAGATCGGGCGATAAGCTCCGGCTTCTTGTCGCGCACGCTGCGTGCGCGCTGCGCGTGCGGCGCGCGCCGCGCTAGCAGTCGCCCTCGTGGTCGTGCCGGTCCTCGCGCACGAGCCGCTGCGTGTCGCGGCCCAGGTCGGCGGCCGGGTCGAGCGCGCGCCGCCCGCCCGCGCCCGCGCCGCCCGCCCCGCCGCCGCCCAGCCCGCGCGTCTCGCTCGACGACGGCGACAGCACCGCCGATCCAACTTTTTGTTTTACTTCTTCTGGCACCTCGTAAATGCCCGCTGAAACAGAATCGCATACCGTTTGTACAGAATGAAGTGTATACACAGTATTTCATTAATGAGCTAAGGTGTTAAAACCTTACGAACGGAACGTTGGAGGAGGAGGTTTGTCCTGTTATCTCTAATTTGCAGTGTGCGCTGTTTAATGTTAATAAGTAAATAATAATAAGCACGAGGGATTCCCCGTGCGATTCCGGAGCGGCTCAGCCGACGCGGCGGTGGTGGGGTGGTGGGGTGGGCGCCACTTACGCAGTGCGGGCTCGGGCTCCCCGTTGGCGGCGGCGCGCGTCACCGCGTCGTACATGGGGTTGCTGAAGTCGCGCCCCTTGCGCGGCTCCTGCAGCACGTAGGCGTCCGCGCCCGCCGCCGCGCCAGCGCCCGCCGCCGCGCCAGCGCCGCCCGCCCCCGGCCCGAACTCCACGTTGGAGCCGGCGCGGAACGACACGCTCTGCGACGATGCCAGGCTACCCAGGCCGACGCCCTTGCCGCTGTGGATCGCAAACGACTTTCTCTGAAGGCAAGTATTGGAAAAACAACATAGAACGTTCGATTCGGCGAGCCGGCGGCTGGCTGGTTTCACGGTCGAGTTGACTACAGAAGCTCGCCGCGTCATTCTCGTAACGTGAATACGACGTCCGTCCAGTGACCGGCCAGGCGCACGCTACCCAACCAGCCAGCCGCCCGTCGGCAACCCGACGCGCGCAGCCGCACGTCGGGCCGGGTGCCGCTCCCCGGTAGAGGCTCGTGCCCTGTAGAGGACCGCCGCGGCGTACTCACAAGGGGCGCTTGCGTATGACGAAGAAGGCGGCGGCGGCGGCGGCCAGCGCGAGCGCGGCGGCCAGCAGCGCGGGCAGCAGCACGTGCGCGGCGGCGCTGCGCGGGGGGGCGCGCGCGGCGCAGCGCGGCGGCTGCAGCGGCGCGCGGCAGCGGCAGCGCACGCCCGGCGACACCTCGCCGCCCGCCTGCAGCGGCGCCTCGCCCTCCGCGGCCGCCTCGCACGTGCCGCCGTTCTCGCACGGGCAGGCCAGCGGCAGCGCGCGCGCGCTCTCGACGGCTGCGGCACACACGGACACTGATTATCTGCATGACCGTCGCCATGTGTTCCCTTTTCAATTCTACGTTCATGTGCGCGTAAATCCTCCGTGTGTTTTAGAGTGAAGGAATCGTGTCTGAACGTATCCGCACGCTACTCGCCGGAGGACAGTCTGTACATGCGTCCTAAAAACAGTGTTCATTTCTTGCTAGGGCGCATCGTTATATCACCTTTGGACACGAAAATCCCTGGCTCGATTTCGGAGTCGCGCAAGTGGCAAAGTACGAATAGTTAAACGGTCTTTTTTTGGATTCGCTTGTCCACCGGCTTGCCGTCCATTGTCAATCGTCGTCGTTACAGCCCGACGTGAAACGCTCGAGAGTGGCAGAAGCCGTGACATGTTTGTGTGCGTGGTGTGCAATGGTGGCGGAGCGTGCCCGCGTACCGGCGTCGCAGGCGAGGTGCTGCGTGGCGCGCTTGGGCGGCTGCAGCTGGTCGGGGCAGGCGCAGCGGCGGCCGGCGGGCACGGCCAGGCACAGGTGCGAGCACGGCAGCCGCGCGCACGCCGCGCGCGCCGCGCCCGTCGCGTTGTAGCGCCGCGGGTGGTAAACTGCGCGACAAAGCAAACGCTCACTCGCAACGAGCACACCGTGAACGAGTTCGCACAATACTGTGGTGAGTCAATGATTCGGCCTCAATGGCAACTTTCCCTACGCTCTAACTCTATCACAGCTTGATATAAACTGTACCAACCTTTCACAGCAGATGGATTGACTAGATCTTTCGATATGACAAAAGGCACCCCCCTGCCGAACTTGTCCTGCTTGACCAGCTCGCCCGCGTCCCTGGTGACCCAATACAGCGACGACTCGAACACGTCGAGCGCCAGCGGGTGCTTCAGCATGTCGCCTTTCAGGATCACCTTCCTGTTGCTGCCGTCGTGCCTCATCATCTCGATGGTGTTCAGCTTGGTGTCCGCCCAGTATATCGCATGTTCCATGGCGTGGTCGATCGCCAGGCCCGTGGGGTGCCGGATGTTTTCCGTTACCACGGGTCTCCTCTTCGAGCCGTCCATCCAGGCGATCTCGATCTTGGGTGCCGACCCAGCGTCGGCCCAGAACATGCGGCCCATTTGCGGGTCGAGTGCCAGAGAGGTGGGGCTCTCGATGCCGGCCGACACCAGCGCCCGCCTGTACCTGCCGTCGGTCCGCGCGACCATCACGCGGCCTCTGGGCTTCGACCCGGTCCTGTCCACCTCCGTCCAATACAGATTATCTCCCACGTAGTCCACGGCCAGAGCGGTGGGTTTGGAGTTGGCTTTCATGTTCAGGTCCTGGGCGAAGCCGGTCTTGACCTGACCGTCGAGCGCGTTGACCATGTACGACCGTTTAATGGTCTTCTCGTAGCTGTCCGCCCAGAAGACCATTTCCTGCTGCGGATCGTAGTCGATAGCTTCTATTCTCTTCTCCGAGCTGATGACGTCGAACTCCTCGTTCTTGTCCTGCACGAAGGCGCGTATGACGGGCCCGTTGGCGAACATCAGCAGCACGTCGTCATCCACCGCTTTGCAGACACCGGACAAGCTGTCCGCCAAGCTGGGGAAGGAAAACGTTAAAGGTAATTTGCGACTTGTATGTCTCCGTCATCAGTGCGCTATCATCTCTCATACCACATTCCGTTTCCTCCTTTCATGCGTCACTCAAAATAAGGAATACGATCCGTTTTGATTTTCTTACAAACCGAAGTAGTCGGCAGTTGACAGGAGTTTTAATTACTACGGGAATGAAGAACATTGTTGCGAGAAAAAGAAGCAAGTGGTACAGTCCAGTCCGGGCTTAAACTTTGTCACGACTCAAAGCGCCTGCTTCGGTTTCGCGTTAGGTAGAGACTGCGGAAGTAATTACACGAAGCCCTCGCGGCAGGAGCAGCTGTAGCTGCCGTTGAGGTTGGTGCACAGGTGGCTGCAGCGGTGCGTGCCGGCCGCGCACTCGTCCACGTCCACGCACTTCTTGCTGTCGCCCGCCGCGATGATGTAGCCCGGGAAACAGGTGCAGATGTAGCCGCCCCCGGTGCCGCCCGCCGCGCCGCCCGGCAGCCTGATGTTGCTGCACAGTTGCTCGCAGCCACCTGCGGCGGAAACACAGCGCCAGGCACGTGGCCCCAATTTAATTTTTCATGCGCGAAATATCGCATTACGGAATGTCTCCATGTCAGAACGCACCATAAATTATTACACGCGACATTCTTATGGAGCGAGGCGAACCTTTGTGCGTGGCGTCGCAGGCGCGGTCCGAGTGGCAGCCGAGCTCGTCCGAGGCGTCGCCGCAGTCGTCGCGCAGGTCGCAGAGCGCGGCGCGCGGCACGCAGCGGCTGTTGGCGCACTGGAACTGCGCGAGCGGGTCGCAGGGCCGCGCGCGCGCCGCGCACAGCGTCATGTTGTTCTCGTCGGAGCCGTCGCCGCAGTTGTCCACGCCGTCGCACACCTGGTACCTGCGCGCCGAGCGTGCGCCGTTTAGCGCGCGGGCTCGCGTAGACGCCGGAGCGCCGGAGCGCCGGGCGCCACGCGAGCGCACGTACCTGGGCACGCAGCGGTGGTTGTCGCAGTGGAAGCGGCGCAGCGTGTCGCAGTTGAAGTTGGTGCAGATGGAGGCCGCCTCGTCGGAGCCGTCGCCGCAGTCGTCCGTGCCGTCGCACAAGTCCGACTGCGACACGCACAGGTTGTTCGCGCACTGGAACCTGCGGGCCGGGTGCGGCACGTGGCGTCAACTGAACGGGTGCGGGCCGCGGAACGTGCGCCGACCGCAACAGCGGGCTCACCTGCTCTCGGGACAGTAGCGGCCGCCGGGGAAGCGCGGCGGGCAGCCGATCTCGTCGGACAGGTCCCTGCAGTCGCGGTCGCCGTCGCAGCGGAAGTAGGCGGCCACGCAGTGCCCCGAGCGGCACTGGAAGGTGCCGTTCTTGCAGCGGAAGCCGCCGCACTGGGACTCGTCGCTGTTGTCGCCGCAGTCGTCCTCGTGGTCGCAGCGCCACCGCGACGAGATGCACTTGCCGTTGCCGCACTTGAACTCGGACTCGGAGCACTCCCGGTACTTGTGCTGGCACACCGCCTCCGCTTCGTCGCTGCCGTCGGCGCAGTCGTCCGCGAAGTCGCAGAGCCACTGTTTCGGTATGCAGCGCTTGTTCTCGCACGTGAAGTCTGTCTCCGCGTTGCACTGGGGGCAGTTCTCGGGGAGCTCGTCGGAACCGTCTCTGCAGTCGTCTTTGCCGTCGCAGAACAGCCACTTCGGTATGCACCTGTAATTGGACTGGCCGGGGCATCTCCGCCAGCCCGTGGTGCAGTTCTTCTGGCGACACATGTACGCCGGCTCGTCGGAGTCGTCGCCGCAGTCGTTGTCGAAGTCGCACATCCACAGCTTCGGTATGCAGCGGCCGTTCTTGCAGGAGAACTCGGTGTCCGGGTTGCAAGGTCTGTTGTGGCACATCGCCGGGTCCTCGTCGCTGTTGTCCTTGCAGTCGGTGTCGCCGTCGCACTTCCAGCTGTCCAGAATGCATCTGCCGCTGGTCTTGCATTTGAACTCGAGCAGGGGGCACTCGTGCGCGCATTCGGCTTCGTCGCTGCCGTCCCCGCAGTCGTCCGTGCCGTCGCAGATGGTGGCGGCGGGCGTGCAGTTGGTGTTCTTGCACTGGAAGGAGCCGGCTCTGCAGTGGCGCACGGGACAGGTTTCCGGTTCGTCCGAGCCGTCCATGCAGTCCCTCTCGCCGTCGCACTTCCAGAACCACGGGATGCACTTCTCGTCCCGGCCGTTGCACCTGTGCTGCCCGTCCGTGCAGTTGGCTATGCAGGTCTTCATGTCGCGCGCCAAGAAGAATTGGTTGGGGCACGCGCACTTGTACGTGGTGGCGCCTTCCTCGCCGTAGCCTTCGATGTTCAAGTAGCTGGACTCGTGCGGCGGCGCGATGAGGCAGAGGTGCGAGCAGCCGCCGTTGTTCGTGCCGCAGGGGTTGGGGTACGGCAACTGCCGCAGGGAATGCACGACGTGGATGTCGTACGGGCGATGCGTGGTGTTCCTCAGAACCGTTAGGTTTTCACCCGAGTGCTTGTTGGCTTTGCTTATGGCCTTGAGGTTCCAATCGGTCCAATATATTTCGTCGTCGAACAAGCTGAGCGCGAACACGTGGGGAACCTTCGTGCCCGACAGCACGACGTGCCTGTGACGCCCTTCCAAGTCGGCCGAGCCGATGTAGTCCAGGTGCGCGTCGGCCCAGTATATTCGGTCCGTGAAGTAGTCTATAGTCAAGGCGTTCGGCCACGCGATGTCGTCCTCCCAATTGAGTATCGCCGTGAAGTTGGAGCCGTCCATACCGATCTTGCCGATGTAGGCTTGCAGGTGCCAAGAGGTGTAGTACAAGTAGCCCGTGCCCGGGTGCACCACGATGGCGCGCGGGTCTGCGATGCCGGTCTTCAGCGTCTTCCTCCTGGTGCCGTCTAACTCCGCCACGTCCAAATTCTTCGAGTGCCGGTCGAGCCAGTAGATCTTCCTGCCGATCCAGTCGATAGCGATGCCCTCGAGTCCGTGCGAATCGTGCCTGATGACGACCTCCTTCGTCGGGTTGAGCTCGGAGTAGTCCGACCGGTACACGGTCTTAGCGGAGACATCTGCGAAGTACATCTTCTCTTCTCTTATGTCGAAGTCGATGGCGACGACGTTCATGAGGTCCTGGTGCACCAAGTTGTATCGGGTGGCGTCCGTGGACATGTTCCTGACGTAGTACTTGTTCGTGAATATGACCCAGGCCGTGGCGTTGTCCCTCCTCTTGCAGGTGCGCTCGTCTGCCGCCCTCTCGTAGAAGCGCTCGTCGCACTTGCAGTAGTACGAGCCGGGCGTGTTGGAGCAGTGCTGCGAGCACACGCCCGGCGACTCGGCGCACTCGTCCACGTCGGCGCACGCCTTGCCGTCGGCCAGCAGCTTGTAGCCGCGGTTGCAGTCGCAGTGGTAGCCGGTGAGCGTGTCCACGCACTTGTGGCCGCACTGGTTGATCTCGAGCTTGGCGCACTCGTCCACGTGGCAGTGCGCCGGCTCGTCGGACTCGTCGCCGCAGTCCGGCACCTTGTTGCACACGCGGCCGCTGTCGATGCACTGCTCATTGTTGCACTTGAACTGCCCCGCCGGGCACGTCCTGTTCTCCTTCACGCAGCCCACTTCGTCGGAGTGGTCGCCGCAGTCGTCTTCGCCGTCGCACCGGAAGTGGTTCCGGATGCACTTGAAGTTCTGACACTTGAACTCCTGCCCCGTGCACTGCTTGTACTGCGTGTTGCAATGCTTGCCTTCGTCGGAGCCGTCCCCGCAGTCGTTGTCGTGGTCGCACACCCAGCCCTGGTTGATGCACCGGCCGTTGTTGCACTGGAACTGGTCGTCGGCGCAGGGCGTCGGCGTGGAGCAGTGGTGCAAGGTGGAGTTTTCGTCGGTCCCGTCGATGCAGTCCGGGTCTCCGTCGCAGACCCATTTCTTGGGAATGCACTGAGCCCGATTCCAGAACTTGTTTTCTTCGCAGGTGTACTCGGTCTCGGGGTCGCATTTCCGCTCGTTGCACTGGTGCCTGTCGTCCTCGTCGCTGCTGTCGAGGCAGTCGTTGTCGCCGTCGCAGATGTAGATCCGGGGGATGCAGTTGCCGTTGTCGCAGGTGAACAGGTCCCCGAAGCAGGTGCGCCCCTCGGAGCGGCAGTACTCGGGCGGCTCGTCGGCGCCGTCGCCGCAGTCGTCGTCTCCGTCGCAGTACCACGTCGCCGGCACGCAGCGGTGGTTCGGGCAGCGGAAGCTGTTCTGCGGACAGGTCCTCTGCGCGCAGTGCAGCGGGTCCTCGTCCGAGTTGTCGCCGCAATCGTTGTCGCCGTCGCACAGCCAGTACGGCTCGACGCAGATGTTGGTCTTCTCGCACTTGAGGTGGTTGTCGGGGCACGTGGTGTTCCTCGGGCAGCGCTCGTGCGTCTCGTCCGAGGTGACGTTGTCCTTGCAGTCGTTGACGCCGTTGCACACCTGGGCCTGGGGTATGCAGCGCGAGTTTAGGCACGTGAACTCTCCGTGCTCGCACGGCGGGTACACGCACCCCTCTTCGTCCGAGCCGTCCTTGCAGTCGTTCTCGTGGTCGCACTTCCACGCCTTGAAGACGCAGCGGCCGTTGTTGCAGCGGAACTCGTTGGGCGAGCAGGAGTGGTAGGCGCAGTAGTTGCCGTCCTCGTCGGAGCCGTCGCCGCAGTCGTCGTCGCCGTCGCACGACCACATGCGGCTGATGCACTTGCCGTTCGCGCAGAAGAACTTGCTGGCGTCGCAACTGATGTTCTTCGGGACGCACATGCGCCCCTCGTTCACCAGCTTAGTGCTGTCATCGCATTTGCACTCGACGGAGTTGTTCGGTGCGGGGTGGCAGCTCTGTGCGCAGCCGCCGTTGCTAATCGTGCACGGGTTGCTCTTGCACGCCTGCCTGCTCGTGCTGTAGACGTGCACGTCGCGCGGGGAGTCCTCCAAGCGCTTCACCATTTCGACCATGTTGGCGCCGGTGTGCTTCTCCGCTCGGTACACGCCGCGCAGCTGCAGGTCGGTCCAGTAGATGTAGTTTCTGAACACCGTGATTGCGAAGGGGTATATGGTAGCGGATATGAGGACTTCTCTCTCGGACCCGTCCATTCTGGAGCGCTCGATTTTTTCGCGTACGGCGTCCGTCCAGTACAGCATTTGTTCGTCGAAGTCGATGGTCAAACCGCTCGGCTGGGACAAATCTTTATCAATGATGGCTTTCTTGAGAGAGCCGGCCATAGTGGTCCGGTAGATCTTTCCGGAGGTCCCGAAGCGACCCCAGTCGGTGTAGTACAGGGTGCCGTTGCAGGGGTGGACGACGATGGCCCTGGGCCGCTCGACTCTCGCGATCATGACCAGCTCGGTGCCGTCGAGGTTCATGGCGTAGATGGAGTTGTTGGAGCTGTCGGTCCAATAGATTTTCTTCTGAGTCCAATCGTATGAGATACCTTCCGGATTTATGTTTTTACTGATGATGTTTTGGATATTTGACGATTCCGGGTGAAGAGACGACATCCAGGCGATGCGTGCCCATGGCCTGATTTGAGTGAAGAACAATTTGTTGTCGGCGTAGTCGAACTCCACGCCCACTACGTTGGTCAGATTGCCGATTGGCTTAAACGGCACCCCGGTCGACTTCGGGTCCAGGTTCACAGCGCGGATCTCGGTCCTAGTGGTGAACACCAAGTACTCGTCCACCACGTCACACTTCTTGGGGTTACTTGCAGATATTTGGCCGGTCGCGCACTCGCACCTGTGCGTGTAGCCCTTGTTGGCTTCCGGCGGGTAGCTGAAGCACAGCTGGTCGCAGCCGCCGTTGCCGAGCTTTCGGCAAGGGTTATTGTCGTCGGTGGGCTGGTTGGTGACGTCGAATATCACGATGTCTCTCAACTTGGGCAGATTCGTTCTCAACTTTTCAGGCATGGACATATTTCCAGGTAATTTGGACGCTTTGTAAACGGTCTGCAGATTCCTATCCACCCAATAAACACTGCCGGTGTGGAGCGCTACGCCCATCGGATTCGGGAGGTTGGACCTGATCAGCTGCCGGTTGCCGCCGTTGTACGAGATCCTCTGTATCTGGTCCAGCTTGGAATCGACCCAGTACACGTCATGAGTCAGCATGTCGATCGTCAAATCTCTTGGGTTCGAAATGCCGGAGCTAACGACCGTCTGCCAGCTGCTACCGTCCAGGTACGCCTTACCGATTCTCGGGTACTGCCCGTAGTCGATCCAATACAGAAGCCGCTTCAACGGGTTGACGGCGAGCTCCCGCGGGGCGTCCATGGTCGTTTTTACGAGCACTTTCCTGTGGGTGCCGTCCAACCAACACATTTCTACGTAGTTTTCGTGCGGAAAGACGTTCGTGAAGTAGAGGTTGCCGGCGACCCAGTCCACCGCGAGGCCCCTGATGCCGTTGCTGCCGATTCCGTCTTTGATCACGTGCTCCAGCTCCGTGCCGTTGGGCCGAATGCGGAATATTCCGTTCCACTGGCCGCGATTGAACTCGACCCAGTAGATAAAGTTGTCGGAGAAGTGGACGTCGACGTGCAGGATGTGGTGGCCCTGGCCGGTGACCGGCACCATGGCCTCGGCGCTGCCCTCCAGGCTGTAGCCGCGGATGAGGTCCAGCTGCGACACCACGGCGAAAGACTTGTACGGAACGCAGTTAACCTCGTTTTCCTTCCGGTAGCCGATGGAGCAGGAGCACACCCGCGAGCCGCCCTCGCCCGGTATGCAGATCTGCTCGCAGCCGCCGTTGTTCAGGGAGCACGGGTGATGATGTGTCATCTTGCGCTTCTGGAATACCGTGAGCGACTTGAGATCGCTCTCGTTGTCGATGATGACCTTGATGTTGTCGCCGTTGGGCAGGTCCGCCTTGATGATTTTCTCGTGGCGGGGGTCCAGCGCGAAGAGCCGCGACTCCAGCACTGCGATGACCTTCGGGTACGAGATCGCGTTGGCTTCCGTGAGAATGGTTTTTCTATCGTTCCCTTCGGTGTTCACGCTGTTGATACTGGCAGGGAATTGCGTGCTGAAGTAAACAATTTTCTTTTCCACGTCAATGGCCACCGCTTCCGGTCTCTCGATGACGTCGACTAAAATTACAGGATTCGTTCCGTCCATATTCACTTTCCCAATTTTCGCCGGAACTCCATATCCTCCCTCGTCGGACCAATATATTTTTCTGTGTAAAAAAGTGATTAAACAATATTAGTCATTTTGCA
>DWQX01006245.1:0-11644 GCA_018245475.1 Pharmacophagus antenor | reverse complement strand
CCCCCCCACCACCCCCCCCCCCACCCCCCCCCCCCCCCCCCCCCCCCCCCCCGCCGGCGAATTCATTACTTTTTTTTTTATTTTGTAAAGCTGCAATGGGCTAACATTTAACCTCTCTTTAAACGATATTAAGTGACAATGGTGCAGGAGATGTTGTTGGCGTGGTCGCTGAAAATACTTTGGCTTTTTCATATGTGTGAAGTACATAATCTTCCATTATAATAGCATTGCTGTGTTCATGCAATCAAAAATGAGATGCTTTATCCATTGTTTACTCATTGTCGCCTCACTCATCACTTCACTTCATTTACGTCAACATTATGTGAAATTGGGGTTAAGTTTTAGCCTACTGCTGATATAAATTACAAATTGTATAAAATATTGTTTTCAGATCGGAGTTGAGTATATCGGCAGTCCATCTGGTTCCAACAATGATCAAGAAGTCATTGAGGCATGCAATGAGCATAATATAGTTTTGAGTCACACTAATCTCAGATTGTTCCACCACTAAATGTCACTGAAATAATTGTAATAGGTGCAAAATACCATTTTTCTTTTTTTGAAATATTATGCTAAAAATGTTACCCGCAACAATGTAAAAATAGTCTTCTAATGACTTAAATAACTTGTACATTTTTTCGTATTTAAAAATTGTTTATTGTAAAGAATTAATACATTTTGTACATTTATAAATCAATGTATGTGGAAATACTGCTCTTGTTGTTGTTCATGTTTTAATGATTGTTTATTGCAATCTGTGTAGTATGTTTTATTACAAGTTGTATGGTTTGCAAATTTTAATATTAATTAGTTTAATAAACTCTTCAGAATGGATTATCTTGGTAACTATGTATTGAGTTTTTTCGAACTCTTTTGTCTAGCCATGTAAGTTGTTTGTACCACAAATAATGTTATGTTATACATTCCCTCAAATTGTTAGATATAAGGAAGAATGTCTTAACACTTTTATCATATATTTTATTAATGATATAATAAACTATGAAAAATTTATTGTGTATTTAAAACTATCATCGGAATGAACCAATATAATTAATGAGTATTCTTCAATTTTAAACTACTTCAATACTACTTTAACTTCAACATAATAACTGCTCACAGGTACAGATGTAAAATAGTTTTTCATATTTGATATTAAGTGAGAAAATGCTTAAATTATTGTGGTAATAGTTCAGGTCTTTATATGGTACCTAATATAGAACTGCATCAAAGTTATCATTATCATATTGAATCTCACGATCTCAGCAATTTCATTAGCTAGGTACAGCGCTACCATATTTTAAAAGCATAAACTGTCGCAATAGTACTAATCTAGATAGTCTCTCCAGTAACAATAGACTGGCACCATGCAATTTTAAACTTTTAGGATCTTTGCTAATTCCATTTACTTTCTTACTCACTGTGCTCTATAAATGAATACTATTATATATTCTGTTGCTCTTCTCATTTAGATACTGAAGTGTTGCCACAAAATCTTTTAATTTCTTTTTAAGAAATATGTGTATTTATCTGTTGTCATCCGTACACTTCTCTAGGCGTAGTTAGTCTTTAATTTAATATTACAATTAATTCCCCTCCAGTACGTATAGCAATTTTCGAGTCCACCAGCGGTTTATACGATGCATTGATATAAATTTCAATCAGTGAGTACTTTGAATTTCATGACTAAAGATTTTTCACAAAATTATACAATAATTATTTAATTTTATGCACGGTAATGGGTCAACACTTCATCTTAATTTTAGGCGATGTTAACTGACAATGAAGTCGTAGATAACGAAGAATGCTCGCCCAGAATACTTCTAACTCTCATATGTAAGATTGCTGGAACACAGCTATCTGTTATTGGGGTAAATTGACATTGGAAATAGCTAGCAAGGCAAGTTACGAAAATACATTAACACAGAAAACTCAGTATATAAATACTGAAGAAAAAATATTGTATTACATTCAAATTGCCTATTCAAAGGTCATTAAATGAAAAACAGCGGAATAACACAATAGCTTAACAGTATTTGGTGACGTTGTAAAACAATGGAAACTATTTTTAAAAAATCTATGAAAAATATACTTGCCGTAGATTGTAATCAGTTTAATAATTTCGGAAATTACCAATATTTTATATTATTATGTTAATATTATATATAGTAGGTTGTTTTTGTATAAAATTAATCTAATTTATCTTTATAATATCAACCTTCTTGTCTTCTTCGTATCGTCGTTTAGTGAGGGACTTTTTATGAGTCAATGTTATCTGGTGTACTTAGTACTTCCCCGGATTGCGTCATTACGTTAAATTTCTATACCAAGTACAAACCGTAAAATTTTACTTATTTTTTGGGATATTATGCGAACACAAAATGAAATATTATTAAAAGGGATATACATGATTGTAAGCCGTCTTTATGGTGTAAGTAATTGGTTATACAAATACAAAAAAGAATTGAAGAGTAAGGCACTTTCTCTAGAGAGAACAGCTATTTTTGTCATGACATTGTTATTTTTCGATGCAAAGAAAAGGAAGATACAGCTTTCATATACTTTTTAAGTAAAGAATTTTTAAAATATCTTAAGGCACTATAATTATTTATTACCAGAATGGATAAAGAAAAGTTCTTTCATCGTGGTACTGAATAATATAAATTTCAAATTATAACATGTTATTTAATTTTTGTGTAACGTTGCCGGTAATGGACGAAAGAGTTCAAGGAATTCAATTCTATTTAATCACCTTGTTTACATATTACGCTGTATTAGTATATTTATATGTATGTGTATTAATATATTTATATGTGTGTATGTGTGTATGTAGTATATTTATTTCATATTTGAAAACAATAATGAATTTAGGGAAATGGGAATACTAGGGTAACACTGGTTCATATTTTTGAAGGCGCATGCAGTAAACATGTTTTAAGTTGTGTGGAAGTTTCTGACGTGATATTAAAAAAATATTTTGAACTATATAGAACATAATAATTTAGTTAAGTTAATAATTTCATAACAATAAAAAAAAAACATCAATTCATCGTGATTGTAATAAATAGGTTTAGTGCACTACTATTTTATAAAATGTCTGCAAGTGATTCTGATATCAGTGAATCGTCCAGTCAGGAATCGCCTCTTTCTCAAATAGAATCGCCGTATAGTTCTCCGTCTCAGCATGTACCTCAGTTAGCAAATTTTTTAACTGTACTTTCTTGTGATGATGAATCATCATTTAATAAGAATGGCGGTAAGTTTCTTATCACTAAGCTAAAACGTTTAAATTTAGTAGCCGAATGTTCTAATTGTCTACTCAGATTTATAACTCGTTACCTCGTTAGACTTGGATATATGTTTAACTTTTGCTACAATTTTAACTTTATATTGCATAAAATATTGTTCTTATACCAACGTACCTACTAACCCAAGATAGTTGATTATAGATGTTAGTGACCCCCTATTACCAGAATAAATGAATGCTTACAATACTCACATATAAATGGTTCACATAATGTTTTCTCACATTTTTTGATAAAAAAAATCTACATAACTAACATTCTTTAGTGGATTAATGCAATAAGGTATTTATGAAGAAATAATGGTCAACAAGATTTTTTTAATAACTGATTACTCTTTATAAATCAAATATTGCAGTGTTCCCAAAACTAATGATTGCAACACTTATATACCTATTTTAATTAGTAGGGTTGGGCATCAAATATACCTTTCATAAAATTAATAATTTATATCTTTTGTGCTTAAAAGCAATTATTTTTGGAAAATAAGGAGTCTGTTAAGGTTTTCGATTTTTGCAAGTATAATATTAAAAATATAAAAATGTAATAAACACTTACTAGCCAGTCTTCGCTACCACAGTAGCAGTAGTGTACAAAGCCATTGTTTCAATTTTGAAGGTCACTATAGTTAGTGAAATTGCAGGAATGATGTGATCTAAAATTTTATGCTTCAAAGTTTCAAACATATTGGGTATTATATAAACATCAGGATAACATAACTGTCTCTGTGATGCAATGGTTTACCCACATGCCTTGTAACTTGAAGGTCCAGGGTTCAATTCCCACTTCATAAGAGTGATGAGTTCTAGATGGTGGTATGGTATTTTCAAACTCACCTAGCTAATTATCACCTTTAATGCTGATCTGCCATGATAACAGCATTTACTGTGTTCAACAATACAAAATAGTAAGTTTTTGGTAAATTTGCTTTGCAGGAGCTGTGACAATTCTTACTATAATGATTACCAAATTAGCTTTTCATTAGATTTATTTAAAACCTGATATTTAGAGATCTTTGAACAAATAAGTCCAAAAACGTAATAATGATTTGTAGTGTAAAACAATTGTGAATTAGAAAATTTTGAATTAAATTTTTAAGTCAATTATTTCTTTAGACAATGTACAAATGGTGTAATAATTTTGTTTTTTCTTTTACAGGAAAAAATCCCTACTTACGAATTATTGAACAACCACAAAATCATTTTAGATTTCGGTATAGAAGTGAAATGCTTGGAAGTCATGGATGTTTGGTGGGCAAGAATTCTAGTAACAGTAAAACACATCCAACTGTTGAAGTGAGTTAATTTATTAATGCAATGAATTTATAATCAAAAAAAAAGTATAGAATAAAGTGGTAAAAAATATAATATATTTGTTACCACTTTATTCTATACTTTTCCAAACTTGTATAGTGCAATTTGTTGTTTCATAGAAGTATTTGATTTCTTGAACAGAAAAAATTTACAACATTCAATAAAATACTATTACGATACTGAATTGTAAAATGGGACAGGTGATAGAGTGAAACACTAGCAAATAAAATTTGTCTGTATTTCACTCTATATTTGATAAAATTATTATTAAAGATTAAAAAAACGGAAATGGGACAATAATGTCTTTAAAATTCAGAACATTTAGAGCTACATAGCAATAACAAAAGCTATAATGAAGGATATTAGTAATGGCAATATTATTAGTATTGTTTCATATAGTCAGCATACAATATATTTGTTCATGTAAGGAGCTTGTATTTTTTGATTCACATTATCTATCTATCTTTCTTTTGAATTTGAAATCCTCTTCTCTACCTAACACCTTCAATGTCAATCTGCTGCTATAAAAGCATTGCTGTGTTCCGGCTATCTTTATCTATAAGGGCCAGGTGTACACTTAAAGAATGTAACTAGAAAATGAATTCAGATCAATTTATAATTATTATAATTAAAAATATGATTAATTTTAGTTGGTTAACTATAAGGGACAAGCACGAATTAGATGTCGCTTAGCGCAACATAATAATCCCGATGAGCATCCCCACAAATTACTGGAAGACGAACAAGACAGGGACGTGAGCACAAAGGTGCCTGAACATGGGAGCTATAAAGTCGGGTAAATTATCTTTTCATATAGCTAATAGATAAGTTAACTGTTCTTAAATGGCCGATTCTTTTTAGCCTTAGTCCTTAATTAAGAATGGGACTTATGGTCCATTAACAATTTTGAAACATGTAAAAAAAGTAAAAACAACTGATTAATGGCAATTAGCTGAATCGATTAATTTGAAAGACGGCTGAGAATATTGTTAATCATGTCACTTATTAAGAGGAAAACGTATGAAAATCAAACCTGCCATTTAGTATGCACATACAGAAACAAAGACATGCACTGCATTAATACACTCCATTTTTTGGTCGGTGGATAAAACATTAAATCCGACCATAAAATGATTGCTCCTTGGCACATAAATATTTATAATTAGTTCCTTAATTAATGATCATGTTATACAATTTTTTATCATTTGCAATTTTTCAAGAAACATTTAAATGTTATTGTTACTACTTTAGATTTCCTGGTATGGGTATAATACACACAGCAAAGAAAGACATACCACAGCTTTTATTCAAAAAGTATGAGAGTAGGTTGAAAAACTCGTCGATTGATGAAAGAACGGTAAGATTTTTACTACTAAAAATATATAATATAGCTATCTGGACATTTCTCGAATACATAAGTTAATGTCTACATGTTTCAATAAAAAGAAGTTACGAGGGTTTCCAAATCATGAAATTCTTATTAGATAGGTATAGCAATTAATTTATGCTTTTTAACTTTAATTATGTAAAATTTTAAGCTATTTCTCACTGCGGATATTTAAGCAGCGATTTCTGAATATACTTTCAATCTTAATGAAAAGATCTTACATTAGTTATAAAATTTAGCAGAAACCTGCTGACGTTGTTATGCCTGTGTATATTGTTTATTTTCCTTTATATCAGAAAGCTCCTATAAAATATAAGAATGTTTGTGAATGAATTTCTATATTTGTATTCATATAGTTTATTTATGAAGCCTTTGCGCTCGAGTGGCGACTCTCACTCGTCATGATGCTTCGCGTTGCAACTCCACTGGCGAGTGAGAAGCGACAATCTGCCTGGGCTAGATTTCGTTAATTCTAGTTCATAAAAGCCTATTATTGGTTTGTGATGCAATTTGTTTTGCCATTGGTATTTGCGCAAAATCGTCTTGAGTGGCTTGGCTCTAATAAAAAAGGCGCTGTGCGTCAAGGGGTTAACACATTGTGGTCGGGTGTTTTATACCGATGCATCATTGCTGTTTGTATTGCTATTTATTTAGAAAATGTGAGTGAATTTTATTATTATAAAACATCACCATAAATCAAAAAAGGCTTTTAGTTTTTTTGGTAATCTTTCATTTTGTCGTCTTAGAATATATTATATAAAAAATTAACGCACTCTCGGTGTACGAAAAACCTTATTTTACGTGTCCCGTCAACAATGTGTAAATATTGTATTAACTGTCATAAAAAAAATAGAAGACAAATCGTAGTGTCTCGTTATCAGTTCTTAGTAGAGCGAGCGTTGCTGACTGACGTGTATGATGTATTACGTCTATTGATGTAATAGGTTAGGGAAAAAGTTTCTTCACATTTTATATAAAATTCAAAAGTTTATTTTCATTTGACTAAAGTATGTCGGTGCCATTTTATTAAATAACATTTTGCCATCTTGTAGGTAGGGACGTGATCAATGACATGATGATGATAACCCAGATATTCTGAATAAATTCAGTTGCAATGTGCCCCGTAGTCCCCTACGGCATCCGGCACCACTATTCAGCATCGCAAAATGTAGAACTAACCTTGTTAGAAATGTACTTATCCCGCGCATAGCTAAACTGTATAATAAATATGCTAGCAAATTCTCAGACTTGGACTTATTTAACAACAGTTCACGCGTATTCTCTGAACACCTTAACAAAATAATCTGAAATGTAAGTGATAATGTTCATTTGATTTGTTCTACGTTATCCCGTTTCTTTTTCAAATCTCAGATTTGTATCTTTTTCCTTTTGTTTTCCACTATATGTCGTTGGTTAATGATTATTTTTACTATTTTAACACTTAATTTATATGCCTCATGTTGTGTCCATCAGTTATTAGAAATTCAATTAAAATGTAACCATAAGTACGTGTTGATGTATGTTAGCTTAATTTTAATTTCTGTTGATGGTCCTAAATAAATTAATGAAAAATCCCATTGCTATAAAAAAATTGAGGCTTCTGAACAAAAAAACTGTGACAAGTGGTTTTGGAAGTCCTCTCACGATGGTAACCTGGCACTGCCTAAGGAATTCTGCAGAGACCGAAACAGGCGAAAATGTGAAGGTGCAAGGTCAGGACTAAACGGCGGATGCATTAACACATCCCAGTCAAACTCTTTTAATTTTTGCTGAGTGGCTAAAGATGTGTGAGGTTTAGCGTTATCATGGTGTGAATGTACACCCCTTCTGTTGATTAATTGCGACCCTTTTCTCTCAATATTTTTTTTTAATCTCGTCAGTTGTTCGCAGTACAGTTCAGAATCAATGGTCTCCTGCCTGGCGGTAACAGCTCAATAAATAATGCCTTTCCAATCCCACCATACACAGCATCACCTTGTTACGAGTTAATCCGGGTTTCGCCTGTCTGTGAAACCTGACCGCCTTTGGCCACGATCTTTTTGCACGTTCTTATCGTACGTGATCCATTTTTCATCACCAGTTATCTGTATTTTCAAAAATGGTTCGGTTTCATTACGTCGTAATGAAGAATCACAAATGAGTACACAGTTCGTTAAATTTCTTTCAGTGAGCTCATGAGGCACCCAAATATCGAACTTTTTTGTGTAACCAGTTTTTTTCAAATGCGCCAAAACCATTTTGTGGTCAATTCCCACTTCTCCAGCTACATCGTAACTATTAATATGCCGATCTTGCTCCATTTTCAAGAATGGCATTAAGTTTGTCTGTAACAGGGCGACCTGAGCGACGTGCATCTTTGGTATTAACATTTCTGGATTGAAAACGCATAACGCAGCTTTTTTTTACAATTTGTTGAATAAATATTGGCTATCTTTTGCCTTAACACGTTCATTTCGCGGTAACCCTCCGATGGGTCACATATAATGTTTGATCTCTATCCCGCCACATATAATGCCGCGCTCCTGATTTTAATGTCTGAAAATAAAGCTGTTCATAGTTTTTATATAGATATTGACTATTGGAATAATACTGTAATCCGTTCTAATATTATGTCTAAACCTAAATCTATAAATTTATGCTACGTGATTTCTGAACCAGCGAAAATATTAAAAAAACTGTATATATTTGGCTTGGCGAGAACGTGTTAAAGTTCGAAATTTAGTTTTTCAAAATCCTTCTGCAAAACCTTGACCATAGTAGTAAATAATTTTATAAATCCCTATTAATATAGAAAATGAGTTTAGGTTTATCACCGCTTCGATACTTAAGCTCTTTTCGTGCGGTGTACAATCGCACAGAAAACAAAACGGATTTTATAATTTTTGTATATTTAATATATAATTATTTTTCATCATTATTCCACGTTTTATCTACTCTTTCGGGTTATCGGCCATTGGAACGGGAAGTGGTAAGATTAACTGCACAACAATATAGGTTTTGGTAAAGTTGTTGTAAAAGGATTCAAATTCAATTGCTGATATAAATGTTATGCATTATAACACGAATGGTGGTAGAGTTTGTTGGAACCAAAAACCTCAAGGACAAACTGTCGTCATTGCTGTGTGCCGATAGTCAAAGACATGAGAGCGGCGCTTTTCTAATGTGTGTCTAAAGAATCATTGTCACCATATCATATGAAAGTTAATTGTAAGCTTAAATATAGTTATTTCTTTATATTTTAATGACCTATGAACGGTAACAAAAGGCGTACTTAATGTTATTATAGAGATTCTCTACCATTCAGTCAGTCAGATGTTATACTTATGTTTTCTTCGTTTGTCTTCTTAACTTGTTTCGGTTATTTTAGGAAAAAAGTTTTACTTTTTCAATTTTAATTGGTTAATTTTTCATCTCGCGTTAATCATGCCACCAGTATGAAGGCACATGGATACAATTACAGCACCCAGATCCATAACTATGATTCAAGAAGGACGTTCTCACCGTTACGTGGGTTTGCAGTTGGGTTTTTCTCGAAGAGCTGTCCAAAATGTATAGAATCGCTTCCAAGAGACCGGCAGTGTTTCCAGAAGACCCGGTTCAGGTAGAGTTCGTGTAACAATGGCGCACGAGGATCGATACGTCCAACTAAGTGTTCTTCGTGATCGTACAGTAACGGCCCGTAAGTTACAACACAACCTACTGCTGACAACAGGCACTCAGTCAGTGATCAAACTATACACGATTGTACGTAGACGTAAACGATTGCACGAAGACAAGCAAATGTCAAGACGACGAGTTGTTCGAATTCTTCTGTCCAGGGTTCATCGTGCAAACCGTTTAAGATTCTCCCGTCAGTATTTGAACTGGGGGATTAATCACTGGGACAAGGTGCTTTTCACAGGTCGCGGAAGAATGCATTCGCAAGGCGGCAGCCCCGCCAATTATCGTGAGTCGGAACACCGTGAGGTTTTAGTGGGTATACCTGGAGCTTTACTCCCGGAGAGTCCCACATAACTGCCTTGAACCTCCCCTGGTCGGGCGGTATGCGTAACGCATTTCCTCACGTAAAAAAAGAAGGTGCTTTTTACAGACGAGTGCAAAGTAAAATTTTTTAATGATGATCGGCGTATTAGGGTTTGAAGACGACGCGGCGAGCGGTTTTCGAAGTCCTGTATACACCAAGGTAACCGTTTCGGTGGTCTCAACGTAATGGTTTGGGGTGGTATTAATTTACACGGTAAAACCGAGCTCACCATTTTAAATGCGCGTACCGTAACTGCAGAACGATACATCGAGAACGTCATCAGGAATCAAGTGATCCCATTTGCACAGCGATTGGGGCCTAGATTCATCCTGATGAAAGACAATGTCCGTGCACACACGCTCGATCGACTTGAACTGTCCTAAAAGGGTCTCATATTGAGGTATTACCATGGCCAGCTAACAGTCCGGATTTAAATACAATCGATCAATTGTGGGACCAATTAAAACGAAGAGTTACAGAGAATGAACGGGGCGTCTACAATCAACTGTAGCTGATTGACCCTTTAAAACGTGCCTGGAAGGAGATTCCAGGTGAAAACGTGAGAAATTTGATCGATGCATACGAGGCTCCAGGAGTGTATTGTTAAGGTAGAAGGACATACTCGTTACTAAAAAGAAGAAACAAAAGTGACAATATTATTACCAATAACATTATTCTGTAGTTACATAAAATTAATAACTAATATTGTCTTTATTGTTTTTATAGTACAGCAAAAAATAATAGTGGCCCTTATTTTGTTTTAAGTAGTATATATACAGCCCATGCTAGTGTTTTTTATAACACTTAATATAGGTACATTGAAACAACTATGAGCTGTATACATTAGTAAGCACGTTTTATAATCTAAGTCGTTCGAGTCGACCGTTGTTGTGTACGGTTTATATTTGTCAGCGTCAAGCTGTAGGTATGGTTAGTAACGCGAGGGCATTCGTTACGACCGTAGTGAGTGCGCCGTTCGGAATTATTTGTTAACAAAGTTCATTTTCAAACCCTCCATATATACTTATGCGATGTTCTTCTGTCAAAGCTGTGGTAAGTAGTTTTTTTTTATTAATTTTATTTTTAATTCTAGCTTCGTGCGCGGTGCGATAACATTGCCAGGAATATCAATTTGAATATTGTCCGGCTCAGATTCAGTGCCCATGATATTTTCACCAACAAGGAGATTTGCGATCCCGTTTTCTCCGAACCCATACACAATATGAGTGAGATGTTTTTTTTTTTATTAGTATTAGCTTAAAATTAATGGAAGGAGATAAGTATATGGTAAATTTTCTTGCACTTTGCGGAGTAAAATAAAAAATTGTGGAAATTTGATTTAATACCGTTCTAAAGTACATTATAAAATATTTCATTTTTTATTCGAAAGAATTACTTCCGGCTTATGCTTATCATTCATTAATGTTACTTATTACTTTATTTTTAAAAGTTTCACTATAACCGATGACAAACAGAAGCTTCCGAAATTAGATGCGCGTCTTTTTGGTTCATTTTTGTTTTTTAATTTTGTTTTCAGTTACGCGCAATTTTTTTACAGAGTGGTGGTTTTGATTATGTTTTGCTTCAAAGTTGCTCCAACAAATTGTTAAAAATAATTGCA
>DWQX01006244.1:0-11647 GCA_018245475.1 Pharmacophagus antenor | reverse complement strand
CTGCACCCGCCATTGGCGCAACGGCACCGGGGGTTGGAACACAAATTGTTTTTTTTATTTTGCCCGTACGCCCCCCGCCCTGGGGGAAGGCCCGGTAACCCCCCCCCCCACGCTGAAGTTTCCTTTGAAAATTTTTCACTACGTGTTTTTTTCTTAATATTTAGTTTCAAATATTAACTTTAATTATTTATGTTAACTTTAGTAAATATTGAAAATAAGTAAAATTGTCAATTACTGAATCAAATATTAAAAAATTGTCTCCATATACGCCTCATAAGCTTTTAAGGCAAAATTCAAAAAGCACTCTGGCACGGAACATGTTTTAAATATGATTGAGGTAAACTCTGTCGTAAAAGCGAATATAAGAGTCCCCGGTTTCACGTGTGTCGAATTTTCGTATTCATGGTCCGATGAAGCTGCAAAAGTGGTCAAAAGCATTCGAATAAAAACAAGAAATGAGTGTTAAGGACCCCCCCCGCCTTGGCCCACTAGGAGAGCTATAGAATGATGGCAAACATAGTGATCTCAGATTTCTTGTAACACATCGAGGATAGTAGGGAGGGTGGAGGCTCTCTCTATGACTTGCTTAAGTGTAATGTTGTACGGGGGGTACGTAATTCATGCAGACAACCATCGAGAGGATTTTACTGGGACGGAATATTATATAATCAAGATTTAACCCAGGATCAGGATCTTTTAAAGATTTTTCCTACGTTTCCAAAGAACGAGTAATTAAGAATAAAGGACATTTGCCTAGTGCTAAGCAAAAGCTCGCTTGATGTAAAGTGCAGATGAAATCCTCGATGATATAGTAAATATCGAGACTGCATCCTAAGATGTAAAGATAAACTATTCATATAGATTTATTCCTTCTTTTCAAAACTGCGGATCCATCAGAAGTATGTTTAACCTTTGCTAATATTTAAGAATAATAATTAAAATAAGGTTACAAAATATTAACACAAATTTCCAGCCAATGTCAATAGGAGTCGTGGCCGTAGACGGAACGTTCGATAGTGTTAATCAGGAGTATAGGAATGAGTGAGCTATGTTATAAGCCATATATCGAATATATAAAAATAAGCTCTAAAATTAGATAAACGAATGTTTATGTGATAAATTTTAACAGTAATCAAGAACGGAAAGACTAAAGCAGTTTTTCTCTTACAGGCAAGATCAAAACCAGCGAAGAAACTAGGTAATTATTACTCTGATTAATGTACAACATAACGTATTATATTAGGGGTAAACTGTACAATTTATAGTCATTTTCATTTCCTGGAGGAAACGTATTAGATTTTTTAATTAAATTTATACTATTTAATGTGAAGCGTTTTATCTAACATACATTTGTATCCCTCTTAATCAGATCTGTTAACAATTCGCTAAGAATTTTTTTTCTGTACCACACTGTCGTTTAGTATCGGCTACAAGAAAGGTAGAATATTTTGAATTGCTTTTAGGTTTGTTTTCTTTACACCATGGATCATTCCTTGTTTCCTTTTATTTGTTTAATGAAAACTAATGATATCGCTTACATTCTTCGCAAAAGTAAAGCTTAGAAATTACCCACTAGTAATGATAGTCTGCCTAACCAAAGGCTGTCTTCGATAAATAGGTGCAAGTATCTAAATCTTCTATACCTGTTACGGATTTTAAGTGTATTGCAGCTAATACTTGGATAAGAAGACGTCATTAAAAGGGATTCTTTTGAGAGGTAGATGATGTACGAGTTTAATTTTAATCGAAAAACGTTAGCGTTTTCGAGCACGTAATAACAATCATGTGTTAAAATTAAAAACTTTTGCCGGGAAAATATATATAAATATATATATTAATGTGGGTTGATGCTGATACAGTTCATTGTCTGATTGAAATCGTGCCTTTTGAGGTTAACTTTCGAAGCAATGAAAATATTGAGTTGCTGTGACATCCCTCTTACTAATAAATAACGAAGATGATCGTTCGCATTGTTATAAAAAAATACTGTGTACAATTCCTTACGTAACAAATGTTTTCTTAGTACCTCCAATAACTGCACCCCGGGACAATTGATTCAATCCCAATCGACTACAGTGGGAACGGTGGACGTCAAGACCAGCTTGCTATCCGTCTGCAAGAATTGCCAATGCAGTATGTATTTATTATCATCAATATATTTCAATCTTCCTATTCATGAGTCATGTATGTAATGGGATAAAATTTCCAAGTTTCTTATCAATTCATCCCACGGTAGGGTGCGTTTGCGAAGTGACAGTAATTAAAAAATTACAGTAAAAATTTTATTAAAAAATGGAATTTTGAGTTTTAACCTTAGATTCAAACACGTTTAGATTTTTATAATCCAATTGTTCATAATTGAAATAATTAAGAGGCTTACTTTCACACGATATTTAAAGTTGGAGTAAAAATTAATGTAAGATAAATCGTCATTATAATGTAAATTTATTCAATACTGTATTCAATCTGTATTCTTAAATCCAACAGACTTTATTATTCGATGCATTATTCACCGCATCTGCGTGTTTTGTTATTATAAAATAATTGTCAAATGATGGATGAGTTTTCCTTATACTGCCTTTGTCGTAGATTTGAGAATGGTTTTCAATGAGTGTCGTCCTCCTAAAGATATAATATCACCTGTTTACACGAAAAGCTTCAAGCTAATAGCAGAAATAGTCATTCATAACGATTATATTATTTTTGCAGTAAAGAAAAAGATTTTCCTGGACGGGAAATCTGAGTAAGTGTTCTTTCTTTTCTGTTAACATTAAATGTGATATATTCGATACTTTAATTTATTTATTTCTTATTTTTTTTTTCCTTTTTATATCACTAATTTTTAATCACACTATCCGACGGCCACTTAATCACTTAAAATGACGAGATTTTGAGATTGCATTGCCGATAAAGAATTTTTTTTTTAGTTGTCACTGTGAACTGTGATATCAAACAACAATTCTTAACAGTTTATCGAATAAGTGTTTTTAATTCGACCAAAACTTATCAGAATTTAATAGGTTTTACTTTTTAACCGGCAAAAACTTCATTGAGTACACTAATAATGCCCGAGTTTAATCGTCACGTGTAACTTGATAAATGTACTTATGTTACAATGAAATTTATGATTGTGGAAATTTTCTCTTGTTCTATAACAGAGTACGGCCAAAGCCATCTCATACTCAGGTCGACGGGCAGCAGACGATGAATCTGAGCACTTTAGATCCGAGTCGCTTGAAAGATTTTGGTAAGACAAATTATAGGAAGCTCGACAATTATATATGCCTTCTCGTGCTATCGAATAATTAACAGAACAGTGCCCATTTTTATTTCAAATTGAACTTTTACTTCATTACTTTTTGCACTGCCAGATTTAATGTATGAAATACGTATATTTCCACTACTAATACAAGTAAACATTTTGTATGCTTAACTTCGCAAATTTTATAAGAGATTAAAATTAAATATTTAAAAAAATATATTAAAATTAGCAGTTTGCATTTTGCGGAAATTACCTCCCCTCTGGCGTCGACTAGTTTCTGTATGTTAGTCGATTATAATAATAAGGAATTATTATTTGCTTTATCTTCATTTTGCGGAATTATTATTTGCTTTATCTTCATTTTGCGGAATTATTATTTGCTTTATCCTCATTTTGCGGAATTATTATTTGCTTTATTTTCATTTTGCAGCCGGCAGCACGTGTTTTCCGATCACGCCGGCGCAACAGTAAGTTCACAACTATCTTATCAATGATGAGAACTTAACTTGGCTACATGTTAAGCGAATGAGTATCTAAAGAGTTTTTATTGGGTATATGCCTACATAAAAGTTAATAGTTACAAACAATTTTAAATAGAAATTCCTGAAGTTTACATTATTGACATAGTGGAAAATAGAAACCCCTCGGTATATTTCAAATTAAAATTTATTAATTATTAAAATATTTGATCAGAATTGTCAAATTAATCGTAACGAAAATGTTATGAACAATTGACGCTAACGGTCATTTGGACCGGTTGGTGGTACCGTTGTTAATCTGGGTTTAGACACATATCTGAGGTCATATATGCATTAAGTAGAGGAATATTTTTATAGGAAGCGGTGATAGCTCAGTTGTAAGGTGCTTGTCCCACTAGTTGCGACTAGATAGAGTGTGTATCCGATGCTGTAGCCGCGGGACAATAAGCGTGTGTGTGAGGGTGGCAGACGATTCTCGCACCTCTCGCTCGAAGTGGCCGCGACGGAACATATTTCTCCGCAAAATTGCTTTGATCAAAGTTGATCATTTGTCAACTTGTGGAATAGTTTGAATTAACTATGATCGCTTCTGATATTATTAATAATTTATATAAAAACTGTCGCTGCCACTATACAAGAAATATCGTGAAAAGCTTCATCGTTGTCTTCTGAACTGTTCAACAATATTTCTATTCCAAATCTATAATAAAATTGAGTGTACTCAGGTCAGGTGGTGTTAAACGGGAAGTGCCTGTTCGCTCTGCGAATTTTCCGATCATAAGCCAGTATCGCTCAACGATTATTACTTTTGATAGTTTTTGTCGTTGCGACAGGACTAGTAAAGCGGCGCGAACAGACAGCGATCAACTATTCATATAGGTATTTCTTTCATGCACACGCGATCTGTATCATCTGTACGTTTCTTTGGCGAGAAAATAATTTATAATTGGTTGTTTCCTCGCCGGCGGTGGCACAAATGCCTAAATGCGGTCGGATTTCCCTTTACAAGACTGAAACATTTGAACGCCTTTGACCTTGACCATTCTATGAAAGAAAAGGTTGTGTAAAAACCGACATATATGACAAACCAGCACTAGGATAGCTTGGTGAGCTATCACCCTCACCATCTCCTTATGAGAGGACCCGAAATAATTTATAATATTATTGATTCAAGTGTTATTTGCGGGAACCCCATGACTTTTTTTTTATTGAGTGTCTGTTTATGCTAGTTTATGGGAAGAAACCTCCATTTCGAATATCAGCTTGTGACTTTTTTTTCTCAGAATTTAATGTAATTGCTGTTATTGTATTGTTTTTCAATTTTACACATTTGTACATTTTATATTGGTTATAATTTTGGTTATTGTTTTCACAGAAAAGAAAAAATTACCATAGAAACGTCTTTTGATAAATTCCCCGAAGATGTCAATGACAGTAAGTATTATGTTAAAAGTGAAGAATTAATTTATTTTATTATCATGTTATTACGTTAACACAATTTCTTATTGACAAAACTATCCGTACATATAAATTTAAAATCTTGATTGATTCACTGACAGGCTGATCTGTATTTAGCACATAGCGTAATCCGTTGGTTCTAGACACACGAAATTTGCAAGGCGTGTTCTTTGTGATTGTGTAAGTATTCACTAACAAGGGGTATTTTGAAATGCCACTTCAATTTGGAGAGAAAAGGGTTGGGGGGGTGGAGGGCTGTATGGGTACAAATTTTGATAAAAGTTTTTATCCTTTTTATTTTTCATTTTATTGTCTCTGTCGATGGATTCGAAAACGTGTTCACATACTGGAGAGGTTTAATGTTTATTTAAAAAGAAATACGAAGACCAGAGAAGCGGGTAGATGATGAAAATAATTCTACCTAAAGTTTACTGTCTGATATGTATTCTAAGTTTCATGTCTGTTCAATGCTTAGTCGTGAAAGCAAAGAAAATAAAGTGCTTGTTTTATTTTTGTTCCAGGACAAGGTCCCGAAAAACTTAGATCTAGATCCTGCGACGAAACGGCGACCCTGTAAACATTTCCTTTTAATAAATTTATGGATACAGTTCTATCATCAACATTAACTAGGGGAATAACCTAATAATCATTTTTCCCTAAAAGATTAGTCGCCTATAAACAAAGACTAATAAAAAGAATATTCAGTTTCAATAGTAATGTTAATTGACGCAAAAAAATATTTCCTTACTTTCTACTCCTTCCCCATCTTTAGCGTTGAAACTTTCATCAAGCCTTCAAAATTTTTTTATCGACTATGGGCTAACACTTGGCCTCGATTTCACCTGATGTTAAGTGACAATGAAGCCGTATATGGTGAGAAGTGTTCGCCCAGAATACATCTGGCTCTCGCATGTAAAATTGCCGGAACACCGCAATGCTGTTGTGGCGGCCGATTGACATTGAGGGTGGAAGCCAGCCGGCGGGATTGAAAAGCCCTACTACCATCCAAACTCCACTATTACTGCCACCCGAGAATCGTACCCGGAACTTTCGCGTAACAAGGCAATCGGATAAAGCACTTTGCCAGGAGGGACTTTTGTTGTACTGAAAATATTACTAGAAGGTAGTGTTTATTAAGTTGCATAATTTTCACTTAGGGTCGAGGAGATTGTAAAGAGCGAACTAGATGTGAACCTTCAGTCGCTTGAGAAGAGAGATCGTTGTAAGCTTTCTTTTATTCTCTACTCAATACACGGCCGATAAGGCAAGTACAAAGTCGCGGAAAATCTCCGAATAGTTAGTTCATTTAACTATGACGTATGAATCGTATTGAATCACCTTTAAAGACCCAAAATAGAAAAAAATAAAATAAAGCATTTGCTGAAGCCTAGTTGCCTTTCATGAGAAGTATGGTGATATGATACTAGCACTCGACGTCTATTTCACAGTGATGTTAAATGACGAAGAGGCCGTAAAAGGTGAAACGTTTTCGGCCAGAATACTCTAGCTTACATGTATGAGTGCCGGAACATAGAAATTGTTAAGGTGGCATACCTATATTAAGGGTGATAGCTAGACAGGCGAATTCGAAAAACCCTGCCCTCATCAAAAGATTGAATTAAAAAAAAAAATCTGCCACCACAAATTTAAAACCAATTCTTCTATTCTTTTTTAAACTGTGTCGTTAATTGTGCATGACTACTATAGCTGCCCAAAAGGTACATGTTGAGAAATATATTCTCACATAATTAAAATGTTTAAGCGATCCACAAAGTTTTGTACGTGCGATAAATTTGCAAATATTATCAGATCAGATTCTTTTTTGGCATTGGTTCTAATTTGACATAGTAAAGGATTCATTTTCAATACCGTTTATTAAATTTGGAAATACTCGAGACCCATCTCCATTCCATCACTCGCTGGCTTTGTTTCAGATAATAGCATCGCATCGTTTAATGAGTCGCACACGTAAGTGTTTCTACTAGACGTTTTATTGGTAGCTCGTGAATTAATTGATTATAATACACCTAAATCATATTTATTAATTATTATACCATAGAGAAACATTTTTTTGTAATGTACATGTTTTATGGGCGATGGGCTGACATTTGAATTTCACACGATGTTAGGTGACACTGAGACCGTGGATGATGAAGCATGCTCGACCAGATAACTCTGGTTCTAGTATGTAATACTGCCGGAACACAGCAGTGTTGTTTGGAGAATATAATTGCGGGTAGTAGTCTTATTCAGGAGGGTTCGAAAAACTTGCCACCCTCCAAGCTAAATAACTTACAATTCACTCTGAATTCTCAGATTAAAGTAATAAAGTTCTTCTAGTATTTATTATCTTTATTATCGTTCAAATATGTTATTTCCGGTCCGTCGCTAAGATCACGTATTGCGCTACTTAAAATTGAAAAGGAAAAGGATATGAAAAGTGCAACAGATTTGACTCCCGTGAAGGACACACGCAGTAAGATGACAAACATTTCTTTAAGAACATTAAAATCTTAAAGCGGTTCAAAAACTTATTTCATCCATATTTATTCGTTGCTCATAAAACAGTTAGCAATTTATAGCGTACTTGTTGATACATGATCTGTTAATATTTTTTTTCTTCATTACCTTTGCACGTACATTAAGTTCACGAGTAGAGATTACTACATGGTAGGAATTGAGACTAAAAATCCCTGCATTATAATTTGTAACTTCCACCATATTTGGCCAAGTTATTAATTCATCTAGGTTATGGCTTCTCGATCTAATAACTCATTTGGATAGTCAATCTCGGGACAAGGTGTTAACTTATTTTCTAGCTATTGGCTAACGCTTTATCTCAATTTCTACTCATATTATGTAACACAGTGGACGTAAATGATCAAACGTACTTGCCTAGATTACTTTTATGCGGTCAGAATAGTCAGGCGAGTTCAAAATATCTTACTGTATCGCTGTGTATTGCTGAATGATCACAACAGAGACATGTTTTATATTCAACAAAAAATATTCGTAATAACATATAATATTCTATGATATTTTCAGTGATCAGCAAGCAAGTATCAGCCTGTGTAAAGAAACATTCGACGTAAGTATTAAACAATTCGCTTGGACGAATAATGTTACATTTGAAAATTATCAATCATTTTAGTGAATAAGCGCGTCTAGTAGTTTCTCTCTCATTTCAGAATACGTTAAACGATTTATTATTTTATTTAATTCTCAAATACAGACAATGGGTAGCTAAACTTTTGAGTGACGGATCAAATTCGAAAGCTAAATTTTGTATAGTTTTCGAAATAATTCTCGTTTCATTTGTTTGCACTATACTATTTACTGATGTTAAATTTTAGTTATAATGCGCACGTTCGTCCGTGATAACAGTATTATATTTTTTTAAATCATTATCATCGTTAACAGAGATGTATCCTCGATCTTTTTGCTTACGGGCAACGCAGCTTTATTAATATTTAGTACCGGTCCAAATATACGTCTATCTTGTCCATCGTAATCACGTAACTATTGTTATAATTTTACGGCAACTAAATTTGTGGAACATTATCTAGAGACCACTATCTTATTTATATGTAAAGTCAATCAGTTATTCGTCAATTGTTCATCGTATAGTAAACTTAACGTTTCAGATATAATCATTCTCAGCAAGCGATCTTTGTGCCCGATGTGGAAGCTTGCATTTCAATGGAGCGTCTGATCAGGGATCGCTCGCAATCGTGCCAAAAACGAAAGTGTTGCAGCACCGTTAAGAAATTTAGTCCATTGCGGCGTCGATCCAAGCATGTGTCGGAGAAGAGTCAGATCTTTCCAGAGAAATTTTCCTGTGGTAAGTATCACGTGTGTTGTAACGACTTGAAACGATATGTAGCGTCACTGACTTTACTTTCATTGCGAGTTTAAAGAAGCTTTGTATTTTACACTTTTGTGATAGTTGAATCCCGGACAAATCTCTTAACTTCATATATTACACAGATAGGAATTAAGGGGGCTTGTCTCGTGTTACGGAATTCTCTGGTTCATGTCCAGGCCACATTAGATATGTGTCTCCTATGTTCTTCGCTTATTACTTTATCAATTCTTATATTGTTTACTATAGATTTATGCTTGCCACAATCTCACCTCGTGTTTAGTAATCTGGTTTTAGCTGGTAAAGCGCACATGTCTATAAGCCGCCTATTAATTTTACCTTTGTAGACACCCACGCTAAACTCAAACCGGAATATCGCTGGCATACTCTTTTCGTCATTTTTAAACGTAATATAAGCGTCGGTCCTATTAAGAAAACAGTTACTATTAAAAATACTATTATTCATAGTTCTGTTTTACACACTGAGTGACCTGTTTTAAAGACACAACGTAATTCTTTGGAACTAGGTTCTTGAAATTTAGTGGGTTTATTCTTTAAAGTGTGTAGGTATCTATTAAGAAAATATTTTATGCCCTATTCCACCCCTAAGAGGAAAGCAAGCGTTCAAATTCAAATAAGTTTTACTCTCCGAACGATGGACTCGAAAATTTGTTCACTTACTGAAGCGAGATTGATGTTAATATTAAATAAAATAATTACAACGCTAAAAATGGATGTGTGATACCCAGTTTGTCATAAAGAACACAATTATATAAATAAAATTTATTACAGGTATCGACAAACCGGAAACCAGTCCACCCACGCACGATAACGTGTAAGTTTTCAATGATTTCAAAACAGATAACTTTCACTGTGCGTAAAAAGCGGCAACAATAATTGTATGAAATTTTTAACCCTTTTCCACTCCGAACGGTACTTTGTTAACTAGCGATATACATATCGTGCTGTAACAAATTAAATCCGCATAATTACCAATAAACTTAAAGTCCCATTAAAGAGGACATCCTAGTGATAGGATAGAATTACGATCTCCCGTGAAAGCGAACAGCGGAGTGCAAAAGGTTAATAAGTTACATTTTGTTGGCGAAAAAATAATGGTTGAAATTTTTGGCGGCAAAATAGTTGAAATTTTTGACAACCAGAATCTGATCACAACTGTTACAAAGACTAACATTTCAATGACCTTGATCTCTTTATCACACTAAATACCAACAGCACGGATGTAGCTGAATGAACATCTAATATATATAACAGTTCCTGAAGCCTTGTGCAGGAAATAGATAACAGAATGGTGCTGTCATCTGGGCATTAAGATACATATATACCGCGTACACATTTTTATATCCGTGTCTAAAAAGAATCTGTGTTAAATAACTTTTTCTTTATGGCCTTTTAGCCTAAAAAAATAAAGGTATACTTACAAACTCTATGCTCAGCAGTGGGCGCCTATCGCGTGCTGATGCTGACATTATTCTTTACTCCTTAAAATGTCTACTCATGTTCTTGGACATCGAATAAATTTGTATTAAGGTTTTTATTTTTAATATATCTCACCACTGAAAACGGATCATAATAATGGATTTTCAGTAAACTTACCACAATAGTGTTAGTAAGGCGTAAAGAGCGAGGAACAAATGATCCTAAACCACTCCTATATGATATATACACTTCGCCATCTGCGGTCTCAATATCGCTTACCACTAGGTTTACGGGACGAGTTTTTTTGACAAAACAACATTCCATAAAAATTTCTATGTACTGATATTTATTACATGTTTTGTTTTCCATCGTTTACGGCGACATAGCTTTGTTTTTGTCTAAAAAAGAAATAAAAGAATTAATTACCCCGATTTCGAAAAGGAAAGTATGAAGAAATTGTCGTAAGCTTACTGTTAATATTTGGCATCTATAATCTAATGATGTCGAAGTGCCGCTATAACTTTAACACTACACAGATAACTGTTATATATAACATAATGGTAAGAGACAAAATCATATGAAATCGATGACAATGCCGATTAAAAAATCTGATACCTCCTCTCAGGAAGCAGAAGCAAATGGAATTTGAAACGCTGCCAAAGGGCTGCGTGCCTTATCGAACATTGAATGAAGATGGGGCCATTGTGCCGGCCCCATGTGCAAGTCAACACGATAAGATGTCCTGCCTGGATACAGAAGCAGTGCCTGAAAAACTACCAAAACGTAAAAACAATTTTTTAACTTTATTTTCCATTGTATAATATATTAACCGGTCCAATTGACTACATTCTCTTACATGGAAGAAAACTATTTAATCTGTAATTGTAATGAAAATAAAAATTTATTGCTATTAGCCCCGGATTTACTTTGGTGAGCTGTTATTATTCAATATTGTCTAACTATTGGGCAAAGATAATATGAATTTCAAAATCTCATAAACATTGATTTGATCGTATAAGCGATCATTTCACCTACCATATGATGATGGAACCTTTTTTTTTTTTTTTTTTTGGGGAAATCGTTTTATGGATACGCGCCCTCTCTGGGGAGGGGACGTGTTATGTCGGAGGCCTTATACCGACTAAA
>DWQX01006243.1:0-11650 GCA_018245475.1 Pharmacophagus antenor | reverse complement strand
ATTATAATATATATAAAAATATAATGTAATATAGATATCAAGATTATTATTTGAGTAATATCACTGAAAGGGAGCATTTTGTGCACGGCATATATATATTAAAATATTAAAAATTGTTAAAATCACAATTAATTTAATGATGCTGATAATAGTACGAGTACGCTATTAAGACAGCAAAAATATTAGATTCATTCTTTTGTGTCTATGTTAACAATGGTTATTATTATATCATTCATAATATTATATTCATAATGAAGAACTTTAATATATATGCCACAGGTAATTCATTTCTTACGTTTAATTTTTGATAACATTACTTTCGATTTACTAGGTAATCTGTAAATATCAGCCAACCTAATATCAACAAAAATCGTTTAATGATAAGTATCACACAGTTTTCAGCCACGGCCCATAATGGCGTAAAGATTGACTGACACAACAGGGTTGGGAGACCGTCTGTCATACAAGCGCACTATACCACAGCGCCTAGGCGTAGACGTGCCCGTTAGGCATTCAGGCATGCAAAGATTGCCTGGAATCTGACTAGATATCATCTCTTCACCATCAAAGTACCTCCTGACATGATATATTTTATAAAATGACCTAAAATCACATGAACTTACGTTATTTGTCTTGAAGAAATGTACCATTACGAGTAGACACAGTGTATTTTCTTCAATAACAAGTTTTATCACAAAATATATTTAACAATTTTTAAACAAATTTGTTACACAATTTTCGTGATAAAACTTTCTTATAAGTACGCAAACGTACCGTTGTTTTATGTTATAGGACCTTCTTGTAAACAAAATTTCTATTTTTATTTTAATATAATTAATTTCTTTCTGACAAGGAAAACCACTTAACTAAATGTAATACGAGAGGTGATTTAATTTGTAAAACAATATATTCGAAATTCTTTTTATAATACATTTTACTATATTAATTTCGATCTCTTTATGTTCTATCCAGAAATTAAATTAACACAGCAAAATCTACAAATAACGTTGTTTAAACTGGCGAGTTTTAGTTACCATATTAAAAAAAATAAAAAGTATATTCTCCATATAAAAGCTCAACCAAATCTATAGAAAATCTCGAACATTCGTTGTCATGTAACCTTACTGCTCTTCCATGTATCTTTAATCGTTGTGCATAGTGATGTGAACCTACAAACCGCTTGTCTACTCCGCGGTATCGATACACGGCTATGGGTACGTAGACAAACTGGTCACGTACCGAAACAAGCGACCGATCAATGGTGTTGCAACATAGGCATCCCAATCAGAATTTTGTTACAACAACAACTTATTTTAAAATTTTTGACATTTTGTTACTTAAAACGAAATAAAAAGAAATATTTAAAAAAAAAACGTTTACTAACTACACTATTGTAAAAATCAGTTCACGAAAATGCTGCTTGTTTTTAATTAGTAAAACTTTTACGGTTATATAACATTCCAGTTTTTGTACGTTTTACCTAAACTTAGGTAATCAGACAATACTAATAACACTGTTAACAATGTATTAGTAATTTGATTTACTAAAGGTTTTAAAAAGACATTTAAATTTTTATTTTAATTTTTGCCATTGACTTAACAAAATTTTAAAAATTTTCAACAATACATTTTACAAGTATATTACTTTTTAATTTCGTGAAACGATGACAAGTTTTGGACTAATTAAAACAACTATGTGCGATATTCTCAACTTAGTGCCATAATACTTAGTGCTTAGTTAATATTATGAAAGAAAGTCCTGTTAAGCAGCCAGATTTAATAATATATCAGATACATTAGTTAATCTTGAAGCTTCCCTCGTCACCATCATATAATGAATGATACTACTGATTAACCCAGTTAGATCACTCGCCACAGCATCTTGCAAACCGGAATATGCTCATTGTGCATTTAGAATTCCATTCAAGACCTACTATAATCAAGTCATTTTTAATCTGAAAATTATTTCCTTTTAGATTAAGTGGATTAATAAATATGCTACTATGCAATACAACATTTTACTTTCATTATATTATGATTAACAAAGAAATCAAATTAATGTCTATGTGCATCAATAAAAAAAATGATATCTACAACATGTAGGTATACGTAGATACGGTCACTTAATTTTTAAATATTATTAGATTACAAAATTTTTGTAGATAGATCAGATAGTTTATCGAGCCGTCGGGCCTAAATTACGAGGAACGTGATATGTGAAAAGGCATCTGATACGAAGTTAAGAGATTTAGTAATCACATGTCATCATCATCGAGATCATAGATACTAAAGTTTTAATTGGGTCAACTAACGTTCGCATTAATAATATAAAAGACGAATGTTTGTATTTGACAAAGTGTAACAGATGATAATAGTTAAAAGAACGTGGAGGAGCAGTGAATTAACAACAAATGAGGTAATTAGGACAATTTATTTTTAATTTTTTTTTAGCAATGTATATGGAGTTAACAATTTATATTCTCGTATCATATTTACTTATGTTGTAAATGTGATAAGGTAAATGAACAATGAAGTATTACCGTTCAATTAACGATTAAATTTGACATCAACGAAACAACAATAATTAAAGTTGTTAACCTGTTACGTAAGCTAATAGCTTAATCAATTTTTTATGGTGTTGAAGGAAAATGTTGATTCACACGTTATATATTTTATGTGCAATGAACGTAAAAGAATAGCGAATTAATTATAAAAACCGGCTTAATTAACGTCGGCCGCAAATGTGAAGACATTTTTGTGTAAATAATGTCAACATTTACATATTATCAAAAATCGATTTTAAAAGCTTTTGTAGGTACAATTCCTGAAACTAATTATAGCAACAAATAACAGTTCAAAATAATACTTTAACATTAACATCGTAATGTTAATTGGGTTAGAATTTTTAATATTGCTTTTGTATTTTAATACATAATTTTCAAATTTAGTTTTAGTTTAGATTACAAAGCTACCGATTATTCAAAAAAGGTTTAAAATATTATGACGCGGCTCGTCTGATATAACACGCACAAAATCAGATAATTTATTTTTAAGTGTCTGTAACAAAGTGCCGTCATCTTGCAACCGATTCTTGAACCTTCTGGGTGAATATTTCTGGTGCCTGCGACCGATATGATCGGACTCCCCGTCGGCTTATTGATAAGGTTTACTTCCCTTGTATGCTAGAGGGCTAAGTTTATTTAATATAATTTATTTACACACAGGAATGAGCACACAAATCAGATTTGACTTAGGACGTGTGGTAAATTTAATTAGAAACGACCATTTCATAATTTATCTAATCAAATATTATGTAAATAAAATTAGTCATTATTATTTTCTGACTGATTTTTTTTGGATTCATTTTGAACCTCTTTACTGTTGAACTGTTTCAATATCCTAAATATTTCTTATGTATTATGTCACATATGAATATATTACGATCAGTATACTAACTGAATATCAGCCCCCAATTGTCATGGCGTAAAATAAAAAAATGTTATAAAAGATGTCGATTAATTCAATTTAGATATATAAATTGAATAAACATATTGTAAATATATTACACAGAGCTAACTAAAACGAAAAAATAAAACTTCCGTATTTTTTGAATTAATCAATGATTGAATGGAATTAATATGTATTATACGCGATGTGTCAAACATAAAATAGCCACTGTAAGTTGAAAGAGGCGATTATGATGGGCAAAATAGATTGCCCCGGGGTCGAGGCGACATCACGAAGCGCGACTGGGGTCAAAGAGCAATACTTCCAGATTGGTTCGAGTTATGAGCTCAACCTATACAATGGCCAATTTCTTGAAACTTAGCCAAGATAAATTTTAACTAATTCAAAAAGATTCGTGAAGATTGTTCGTTGATAGGTGTAATGAATGCATATTACTATAATGAAGTGAATACTGTAATATAGTAGTTCATTTAATTACGCATAACATTAATAAAAGTACGTATTTGTGTGTGTGTGTGTGTGTGTATGTGTGTACGTATACGAGCGACAAGTTCATCGAGCTTGAATGAGTTGCTGGACAAAGTGAAATTTATATTTACTGCAATGAAGATTAACAATGGCAACATCAAGTAAAATGTTATCTAAATTCTATGTAACATATAAGTGTAATGTTTCAATAATCATACATACATATTATTTGCTATAATCCTGCATTCGTTAAAAACTTTAGAATAAGAGTGTAAAATTTTCTTATAGTTCCATTAACAATTTCAATTATTAATGTTAAAATAATAAAATTCAATTTGTAATTTTTAAATGAGAATTGAATGATCTTCACGGGTAAAATATATATATATATACAGATTAAGATCGTGTCTTACTGGAACAGTGCTCTTTTTGTCAGCGGCGACGGTAGGATGATAATGAAACAAGTCGGGGGACATTTGTCAGTGGGATTCGATACGGGGCGGCATAGAACGTCACGACGCCGCTAGGCACTGGCTCACAGAGTGGGCACATCTTGTGAATTGAAATCATGCGCCAGGCGGCCATTGTGAAAACTGTACTTCGTTAAACACGTAGCGTAACCAATCAATCACGGTTACAATCAAATAGATAATAATCTTTTAATTGTCATATTATTATATATTTGAATGTAATGTTTATTAATACAACTTATATTTATCTTTATAATCATATAAAAAGATTTAACTTCTTCTTCACCATCTTTCAACATTAAACAAATTACAACAAGCATATAAAAACAAGTATCTTAATGTTAAAAAAGGAATTAGGGAAAGAATGAAAATTAAAAAAGATACCTAGAAGTAATTTCTAGATAGACTCTTATAAACAACTAAGGAATCCTCAAAATCGGGCCACTGTGTAAAAAGGTGTACGCAGTCATAAACAATTCAACATATATGAACGCGTCGTAATGATAACCTCTCTTTCGATGGTTGAAAAAGTTTTTTTATTTATAACATTCCATTTATATGTAAAGAAGTCATATATTTAAGAATTATATTAACAATTAAAACTTATTATCAATCTGCCTATTACGTATGATATTTTTCGCATCCTTGTTTACACTTTAATATATTCACAACTTTTGACAAATACGTGTCTCCCTTCAGGCCATCAATATTAAAAACAATGTTTTTGATTGACTCACCGACTAAGGCAGATATTAATACGTTCGGTTATGCAACAGATCGGCAGTGTAGTTACGAAACTCGGTGGACTGGTCTAGATATAAAGTATTGCTGCCGGCAATAACAAGCCAGTATCGGGATACTTCATTTTTGTTCACAACACATTCCTCACGTTAATCAAATAAAAAAAGCTTATAGTGTACAAGCAATACGTTCTGCCTTAAGACGTTTTTAATATTATTTTTAATAGCCTGTTTTCTTAAGATTTACAGAACACTCGTACTAAACACTAAGTGTTTGTTTTTTGTATTAATTAGGCCTTTATATGTATATATAATGATAAATCGAATATGTAAATTGTAAAAATTCTTTCAATGATACATAAAATATGGAAACTTAAAATAATAAAATAGAGAAATCGCAAAAAAGATATCAATTAATTAGAGATATGAAACTAATTGTCTTAATAAGAATACCACTAATAAACTATTAAAACTACTAAAAAATTAAGTAACTTTTTTTTACTAATTCGTATTTTTAAGTCATTCGTTAAAATTTCGAATTGGAAATCAATTTACTATGTGAAAAATGGAAATTTACATTAAAATTGTTCTCTTGTAATTGAAGTAAAATTATCGTTATAACTAATAAAAACGCGTCAAGCATTAAAAGGATGCCCGAGCCTTCCATTGCAATCCTTGATAAAAAAATCTAAAAAACTCTCCGGAGCGACAATTCGACACAGAGCCGACTGCGTCAACGTCCACAAAGCTTTCTCATTAAACCGTCACCGGTCGAAGCCGTGACACTAAAAGTCATTTCGACGTAAAAAAAATTCCCCGACCCGTTTTGTTACATTTCTTGACGTTCGGAAAAAGAGCACAAAAGATTTTCTTAGTCCAAGCGTGACCGTCGTAATTAAGTGGCGAGAAAGCGACGGCAGAGTTGACGCTGCGCCGGCGTTGTACGTACTCAATCTCGTACGTCATCGTTGTGAGCATCCACCGGCGTTCGCGGCCGTTTTTATTAACTTTCGTAATAAGCTCTCTATTTAAAGCGCTGCGCGTACGTTTCAACGCTCTGTTAGCTCGTTACATAACTATTTGAAGAACGCACTACACAATCTCATCCGATTTCACAAACGAACCGATATAACATTTTATAAACGCGAACTGTACGATAAAATTTAATACCTATTATAAGATTCTAATCTAAATGTCTCTTATGATAATTTAAAGTGTTAAAAAATCTGGGGGTAGCAATTAAATTTATTTTATGCTTTTTTAGATCTGTACTAAACATAATCCTATTTAAAACTCTTTGTACAAAAGTTAATTAACAATCACATACTAAAATCAGATCTTTTTAAATTATTCATACGTATATTAAATTAGTGTTGCTATATTGAATCTTTTCTAATTCTTTTAATAATCAAGAAGACTGTGCTATAAAGTATTGTGACGACATGTTAAAACATTTGTAGATATTATACATAGGTAAATCCCGTTTTAACATTTTTTTAATGTATTTGTTGTAAAAGATGAAAGCAATGGAATATGACAAAAAATGAGGAAATGATAGCGTTATGACAAATAAGTAAGTTTTTCAGTACTTAAGAGATATCGGGGTGTTTACTTGTAAGAGGATTTGAATAAGTGCAAAACAAGTATGGCTTTTGGGTTGTAAAATTTATGCCCTGTATCTTGAGACTTAGGTTATTCCAAACGATCGGTCATTTACCATGCCCCACCGTTCGAAGCCCGAGCTTAATAAGTTGCTTCCAATTTAAAATCAAAATTATTTCCAGGCCCGCTGTCTCTCAGAAGAGGGGACCCGTCTGGTCCCGGATTATAAATCATAAACGCCACGTTAGCTCAGGCGGACGGTCGGCTATCGAAATTATCGCCCGAGAGCCCCGTGTTAAATATACAAAACAGTTTCAGATTACCGCGTCAAATATTTCATTCGGGCCACCTTAAATTAAACCACCTGACTCATTAGCGAAGCACCTTTACCTAAAATTCCTTAATCCGTTTATATTTGAAAATGAAGTAACACTTTTTGAAAGATATTACTAAGGAAAATTAGGGCATCGCGTTTGCATGAAGTATGATGCCTGTGCTATTTATGTCTCTTATATTTCTAATTTATTGTATTTTTTATCAATATAAATAGTAATAGGTTTTTTTACAATAAAATTACAATAACGAAATTGATAAAATTACAATAGCATATAATTTATAACATTAGTTATATTTCCGACTATAATCAAATAAAAACTAATCAATAATTATTTCGTGGTCCATGGATATGTATAAGATATTATTATATCACGTACAAAGTTACCTTAATAGAGCTAACTAGGTAACTTTTGCAAGGAAACTTAACTGTTCATTAACCCTACAAAAGGTCACTTGATAATAGCAGAAAAACCTAGTCTGAATGCGATAGTAATCATAGGCGCAAAAACGTCAATACCAGGACCTCCAATTACTAACCATCTACGGGACTCGTGGAAGTCCTACATGATGGCAAGCATATTCTGCTATGGAAATACTTAATTTACAAATTATTAATACTTTACGGATAAAAATTAATTTCCACTCCAATTCTAGTTAGCCGATTAAATTTAATTCATTAAAATATAGATATTGCAGTTTGATATTGTGTAAGGAAAATATACTTCAAAAATTTAAAATTTTATTTTTTGTTGAGGAAAAGTAATGTGAGAATGGTCAAACTTTTGTCTAATTACAGAGAAAACATTCTGCTCATCCTGTAATTTGATGATTCCGAAAATTTCATTTAAATAACAAACAATAAAGTAAAAGTATTTTGTGCAAATAATGGGTCATATAATATTTGGTAATATTATTTTATTATGATTAATAATATCTGTACCATTGAATAAAAGAGCTAGAGACGAATAGCTTTTACAATTCATTCTTATATAGCCCGTTCATCTGTGAATTCAAAATGGCGGACGCATGCCGACCCAAGATTGACTAGTAGCTGGATGTTTCATTGCCAACGGCATTTAGGATGCAATCGTAGACTATCCTGGCAAGTAGAATAAAGCTGTTGCTCGCTGTACTTTTTTATTTTGCACGATTATCTCGCGTAAACATACTAACACTGGTTTGTTTGTTCTGCACAATTCTATACTTACCAAGCGATTGTAGCATGCTAATATTACGTACCTAAAACCAAAATTTTAGATGATTACTTGATATTACAAATATTTTTAATGCATTTGTATTATGATGAAAATAGATTATTATACAGTTCATAAATTTACTATTAAAAAGTTAGTGCTCTATACGGAGTTGATGTTATTTAAACAATATATAGGTGTATTTCTTATGTCTATAATATAATACATACTTTTAAATTTATTAAATTATTTTCTATTAATCTATTATAAAATCTTTAAATATTTTTATATATTACTTAACTAAAACTCCATTACCGAGTGCTAAACTACCTATAAAGTATATTTTTAGTTTAATTAGTAATAAAAAATTTAATCATAATCAATCAAATAGATCGCGAACTTTTTTTCAAAAGTCAATTTTAATTAATAATTAATCCAGATCCGATCCGGTGCATGGTAACGACAAAAAAGAAAAACACTAATAACAGTGTTCACACACATCAAACCATCCCTGCCTAAACTGCACAAAACCTGTCATTAACCAAATGTTTTCGCCGTTATCTCAAAACCGCATAAGTCACATTTATCGCCACATCAAAAAGTAATCAAGCGACAAAAGTTGGTTCGAGTCATCGTGACGCCATCAGCCGACAAGGAGTTTTGAATCTAATCGATTCCACAAGCAAGACCTTCCTTAACATAATTCACCCAGTTCCTGTACAAAAAATAATACAAATTAATTGTCACCAACCAATCACGATTGAACTTTGCTCTTGTAATTTTCTCGTTATCTTGGTTACGATTTTTATTTCTTTATTCATATGAACAGTCGTACGGCGACTGTCTCCTTGATGTAGTGGTTTATAACTGTCCTTATAACACAGAAATCCCGAGAACGATTCCTGAGCCACATGAGTAGTGGAGACTGGATTGTAGTAGGGTTTTCGGATTCTACTTGGCTGGCTAACACACTTGATATCAATCTGACATCATAATAGCATTTCTGTTCCGACAATAATACATCTGACAGCCAGAGTATTCTGGGCGAGCGCGCTTTACTTTCTACTGCCTCATTGTCACTTAACCTCAAGTGAAATAAGAGGCCATGTATTAGCTAACCTCTGGGCGGCAGACAGTGAGGACTGTTTGCCGCTCGTTGAAGAGGTCCCCGTGGTTGCAGAGGCATGTCACCTGTTCTGGCGTGCCGCCTTGCCTCGCTTCTGCCTTGGGAGCATCGAGAAGTCGAAATGCGGACGGGTCGTCATTCGGCGTTACGGAAGACGCGGATCAACGTTCCCGTGACGCCACGACTCGGCGACGAGGCGGAACGCCGTGGTGGTTTAAGCGGGTAGGACGCCCTTTTCAGGGAGTCTCACACACAAACCCTTCCTTCCCCAGGGGGGTGTTGCGTGTAAATGCGTTTTTACCAAGTTGAAAAAAAAAGTCATGTATTAGCCCATTCCAAGTAAAATCTAGACATATCATGACATAATTCGAATCATAACTGTAGCTCTTAAAAGATTTTTCTTTACGTTTCAATGCATTCGACAGTTACAATATTTCCGATTACACAAGTCTAAAAGAATTGTTTATTCTTCTTTCTTCTCTTATCACACATGATGAATGCAGGGCAATGAGTATTTCATCTTGTGAAAAATACACAAATTTCCCACACGAATTATCTACTCTTTCTTCTGTCTTTATTTTTGTACTTCCATATTAGCAAGGGTTCATCCTAGGTTATCTTTTTAGTTAGAAGGTTGTTACATAGGGTTTGAGTATGTCATTACATGAACTATTTAACCCGTCATAATCCTGCATATAACTACCACTGTGTCTCGTATGATCTTTGATGAATGACGAATAAAAAAATTAGTCCTATTTCTAACAATATTAATTACCCAACTTAAACCACTTAGAAAAGACAGAAGTAAATTGTATTGTAAAGTAAACAAAAGTTGTCTGTCACCATCTTTTTTTTCTATTTATTTTTTTCAAAAAAAAAACGATGCAAAGAAAACGCTATAAAATTCGATGAAATGCATTCGCTTTTGAATTTATGGATAAAAAACAAATGATACTCGAATTTTTTTTACAACCAGCCAGTATGTCCTCTAGATCAAAAAAGTTTACATAGGTATTACCTACTTGGTAAGAAATTATAAAATAATTGATTAATAATTTGAAATAGTATGTGTTGCTTCGACTTTTTTGATGTGTGTATATACTGTATTGAAGCGCTAATGGTGAATCTATACATACTATTACGTGTATCTAGATATATACAGTACGTCGTAAAATCTAGCTACATTACGTGTCCTTCAGTGTCCTATATAACACAGTTCGAAGAGCATAAAAGAAAAAGACATGTATTGGAAGAAGATACAATAGGCATTTATTACAATGTCTACAGTAGCATTTCCATAAGTATAAAATTGCTCTCTTTGTCTTTGTTAATGTGAAGAGTTGAGCACTGAAGTAATTATTTAACAATGGTTTTTCTGACCTTATGTAACTTCTCGACTTGTATGCTTTATAATATATAGATTACAATTTTACCTCCCATCAGATTGGATTCTTTTTAATGAATTTCTTACTTCTTTAAAAATAAAAATTATGCGGACGTCTGAAATACACTCATGTTTTATAGCTTCCCATATTACTAAAAATGTTCGCATCATCAACAAGTATCAAGACAACAATTCGTTTTGATTGTTTGTATGTAGTCTCTCGTTACTTTAACGTGGGCTATGGTTACAGAGCGGGAGATATGTTTTAAAACAAAAATTTAATTGCCTCATTAAAATAATAAATTGGCTTTAATTATGAATTTTTAGTTTTTTTCTCTTAGTTTTTAAATACAATCGTAGAGCGTCTCAATTTACATTCGTCGTATTACATTTCTGTGTAAGTTAATAGATGCATATTTCGTGCACGATATAATCAAATTAATCACTTCACATTAATTTATAGTGCCAACGTATAAATGTTTAAAACCTCTGCTTTGCGAGTAAACGAGACGGGAATACATTAGCTTACACGCACACGTTGAAACGCTAATCTGAATTTCGAACGCGGTGCTCTATTCACGATAAACGAAATTTGAATATCGAACAATTCACATTAGTATCATACAATTCGAATGGCTTCGTGAAATTTAGTCGTAGCGTATTTGAAGGTTAATGAAGTCGTAACTCGATGAGAGATTATCGTAGCGTATCGATTTACACGAACACCCGATAACGACAGAAATAAATTGTAATCACGTTTTTCTGTGGTATAAAATTAAATAATAATAATAATTAAATATAAAAATTTTGATGTATTTATATTTTTTTTTATGTGCCATTTGTTGGCAGAACGTTGAAAAGTCG
>DWQX01006242.1:0-11650 GCA_018245475.1 Pharmacophagus antenor | reverse complement strand
TCTCTATTTACAGCTTTATTTTATAATTTACAAATATATATACAACTGAATATAAAATTAGAATATTATAAATTAATATAAAAATTAATTCTAAATCTTTTCTTCCTGACAATTTATAATCATTTTAATATCTCCCTGGCAACCAGGCCGGCGCATGTATACATAGAAAAAGGGTTGCAGTTCCGCCACAAACGTAATAAAGGTGCATTGTTGTTATACTTTCACATGTTATTAATAATTTAAAACTCACTCGATTAGAAAGAGTAAGAAATAAGAAAGGAGTTTTTAAGCTTCTGCGATCTTTATAAATTATAATTTTAACTTTTTCGGGTCCACATCGCCGCGTAAATATTCACAATTCATTATTCCTCGACGTTTTGGCGAGAGTTGCCTGGCGACCATGGCCAATGCAATTTGCGCCAAAACGTCGAGGAATATAATTACAAGAAAAAACGAAAAAATTCAATTGTTTTTAAGAAAAGAGTGTTCCTTATAACTAATTTAGCGTTTTTTATGTCTTCGGTGAAATATTACGACCTATGGAAAAGCAATATTTCTCAAGTTTTTATATTATTAAAAGGCTATACAAAGGATATTACAATAAGTTACAATGTTTAATTTTCATAATAGTGAATTGAACAAACGTTTTATAGTACTTTTATTCATTTATATAATTAAGATTAATTTTTAATTTATCACGATATAGTTAATTTATATGGCCTTGATAATAAACAGTTTCTCGTTATTTTATTGAGTTTCAATGCCTTAAACATACGCAAATAAAAACACTTAAAATATTAACACATTTTTTTTCGTCGACGGTTGATAACTTTTTGTTGCGACTGTTGTTAAAGAAGTATTTTTACGTTTTAGTGTAACAATAGAAACGTGTGGCCCGTGGTGACACGAAGACAAATAGAGACGCATCAGGAACGGTCACTTTGTCCGCACACTGTCGAACCAGTTTAATGTTGTGATAACTTTTGTCTGCCCCTATGGGGCAGTGGGTTGGATACTCGGGCCACAGGTGTAGTGGAGTTCTTATGCTGGTAGGGTTTTTCGAACGCATCTGGTTAACTACCACCATCAATGTCAACACACCACAATAACAGCATTAGCCAGACAACCAGCCAGATATTCTAGGCGGGGACATGCTTCATCTTCTCATTGTTACTTAACATCTGGTGAATACGAGGTCAAGCGTAGCCCATAATCAATAAAACAATTGCTGTGCACACGCTTAGTTATTACCTAACTAGCGAAAGATTAGCGACAGCGATAATTACACAATAATTATTACTCGAATAACAGCTTTATAAAGAGGTAGTAAGTTATGTAGTGTTTTGCTTATTGCAAGATGCACTTTCGGCGACATTAGCGAATAAAAAACTTTTTACCGTGTGTCAGTTAGCGATAACATAAAATATGTAGCGATCATTAAATGGCAAATTTGTTTGAATTTACATATCGTTAATGACTCCCATGATACGTAACAAAAGTGCAGGATTTTTTTTCAATATAACAAAATTTCTATTATTGTAGAAAACAGATTTTTGTTTCAGTAAATGGTAGAAATGAATTATCGCGGAGCTTTTTGAACTGAAGTTTTTTTTCAGTTTGCCCTTTTAAGAGTTAGTACTTCATGACGCTTATATACCATTCTTCAGAATAATCTGTATTTTTGATTTGTCAGATTTGTTTCTCTATTTTTATACAAAACTCCACCCATGTCCCAGTATTACATTATTATACTATGTATTTAGGTAAGGTTATGCTAACAAATATAATAGCGATGTACATATATTGCATAAGGTTGCGCTATTATTTTCAGTGCTGCTGTTGCTGCTGGATTCGGTGAAGTTTGCGTTGTTAGTTTTATAGACGACTATTACAGCTTCATCAAAACTGGCTCACGAATCCGGTGATCCGCGAGCTATATTATTTTCAGTGTAAGCGTGTTCACGTTTTATTTCTTAGCGAACAATGGACACGCACCGGAGGCTTCTTGATAGAGACTGATAGCGTTGCAAAGAGCTCGGTCAGTTCGTTGGCTGTTCGTCTTTATGAAGTATAAATAATCGGAGAGCCAAAGAGTAGACCGGGAATATATCGAACTTATGTATATAGTTCATTAGCAGTCAACCGCCTTCTTCTTTAAGCGTGATAATTTTCTTTGTTTAATATAAAGATTGATCCCCCTGAAGGATTTGTACGACTTTCGAGTTTATCGGCTCAGAGAATAAGTTTCATAAAAATTTTAAACACACCCTTTTTTAGGGGTGGGATTTAAATAATACTGTTTCTTAAAGAATGCCAACACATTACAAAGATTATCCAAATTTCTTTCCAGAACCAACCGCTTAGTCAATGTGTTTATATATAGTTACATCAATTTGTCAATAAATCAGTCGATACTTCAAATTTTATGACTATAGAAGATGACATGTATCTCGCTCTTGTTCCCGAGATGCTAAATCACCGGGTAGCATATTACTTGTCGTTCGGTTCGTGATTGTATCATGAATTAGGCTAGTAAAACAACAAAGGTGCTAAGCTAAGGTAACGTCAAAAACAGATGGACAGTAAATCATCACATTTGAAACTGATGATATGGTAGCATCGGCGTAGGATCCATGCTCGTTGAATATACTGATTCGATGTAAGTGGCACATCTCACTGGAAATCGTACTTGTCTATGTTTGGTAGTTGACATTAAGTGCCTAAAATAATAGTGATGATCTAGAAAACAATAGAATACAAAATACGCGTCTACGACTTAACCGTTTGCAGTCCGCTCTCCCCTCTCACGGGACTTCGTAAGTTTAGCATATCACTCCGGATGTCCTTTCTTATGGGACATTAAAGTTTAATAGTAATTATACGGAATTAATTTATAACTGCACAATATATCGCTTTTTACCTAAGTTTCATTAAAAATAAATAGTTTATCTGTACAAGTTATTGCATCGAGGTGGGAGCCAACGTCCAAAACCATTTCGGTTACAAAGGGTTAAATTTGTACTTGTAATGTATAAGACACAAAGAAAATATTCTATTGCCTCTATAGGATTTGATTATATTATTGACCAAGTTATTTGTCTAAACTGATAACAATGAATCGAGAACAAATTGTGTGCTCTTCTCATATAATATGCGTTCATCGGGTTACTTTGTGTTTTCAACGCCTAATATGAAAAGAGGTCTATACATTGTCTATACTCAGGTCTAAATTAATGTTAGCGCAGCACATATGACATAATTTTTATTTTGGTGGTATTCTTACTTCTTTGAATAGAGCTTCAACGAAAGAGCCTATTCCTTTCTTAAAGGACGACAACGCAGATATGTCTCCTCGAATGTTGGGACTGTCTATGGGCGACGTTAATCACTTTACGTCATGTGAACCGCTCGCTCGTTTACCTACGATGTTTGTAAAAAATTGTATCAAGAAACAAGGAGGTGGCCATTCGTTTCCTTGATTAATAGACACCACACGAACAAGACACATACGTATGTACCTACGTAACGCACCGCTTTGAGTACCAATGCAATCATACGAGGAAAGTAGACTAACGCACAATAATAGATATATTAAATGACGTTATTCCCAAGGCTGCTCGTCATCAACACTAAAAATGTTGCTATAAATTTATATGATTTTTACACAATGAAAAGGACGGATGGTATGTCTGCTCGATTCGTGGTTCGATTCGTCTTCATCTGTCATCGTCTCGTGTGACGCACGCGTCTATTGTTCCTCGTTGATATGCGACGTTTCAGAAAAATGCAATGCAAAATGATACCTGCCTCTTTCGCAAATAACTCAAGACCACCATTGTATGCTAGGAACGTGTAATAAAATACGTAGAAATTTAGTGCACGATCTATTTAATTGAGAGTACATACGGATTAGGCGGAGTAAAGATCTTCGCAGAGTGGAGATCTCACTGTGTGGTGGAAGTCGGCTGTGTTCAGTGCCAATTGGTGATGCCAATGACCAGTAGTTAAGGATGTAGCTGATGATAGTTATAGTGCCAGTAGTACATGCATAAGAACATTTACTGACTTTAAGGAATACTGATGTTAAGGAATTACATCCCGAATTAGAAATATTGAAAAAAAAATAGTTAAGTGTTTCTGTTGCATCATGTTAGGAAAACAGAATTTAGACAAGAGAGTTTTTATTGTTATTTAAATTGATTAACGTGTTAAAATGCTCATGACATTTGATTCAAAAGTTGGACGAGGGACCTACTGAAATGGAATTAAAAACTAAAATCAACATACGTTATTGAATAAAACAATACAATGCAGAATAATAATTTACAAATGGGAACAGCCTGCTCGGTTAAACCAAACGTTAATTGAATGATTAATTGAACGGGGTGCATTCTGTGGAAATAATTTGGTAATGATTGATCAGCCATAATTTCCACTTACTTTCCCTTAAATAAACAAAAGGCTAATGTTTTTTTTACCAGTTAGATAATACCAGGAACTAATTATAGCCCAATCCTTGAGTATAAAGGAATTCTGCGTCCAACACCATACGTTGAAATGTATATATCACTGCTATTACTTTGCCATTTCATTATAGTATAGCTTGACTCTTTATATTTCATTACTAATTAGTACAAATTCTTTAGCTGTATAAGATAATTGTAAACCTTGTACTTTTTGTACTTTGTTATTTGAAAACAGATTTCACTGAGTTGTATGAATGTTATGTTACCTTTTTCTTTATATTCGTTACTATTATCTCTGAATGATTCCATATTACGAGGATAAGCTATTTAAGATATTTTTTTGTTAAAAAGTCAGATGCCCGCACGTAACAAAGATTTTTGCACCGCTCAAAATTGCACTCATCGATTCAAGATTTAACGTAGAACCACTTATTAGATTTGTAATTTCATTAGCTGCGGAACCATTAAGATGTTTCAACACATTAATATTTTTCGGCAGTAATGACAACTTAACGACATTTTGTTTTTTTACCATTATGATTTATATTACAAGTAAACATTAAATTGGGTTTCAATATTTTTTCATGTTACCTATTTTTTTGGTGTTAATGGGACTCTATGTAAGATATTATCTTCGAATGACAACGTACATGAATATAACGCCTTCAGACCACAAATGTGCTTGTAGCTGTAATGTTCCAATTAACTGGCGAGCTCTGAAATAAATCACCGGCTCCTATTAATTGCTCTAAATGCACTTGAGAATATGGATAAATGCTATACTAAGCCATAGTAACATAAGAAATAATTTTATCATAAAATTAAAAGAAAAACGTATTTTGTTTTTTATCAGATTGTTAATTTGTTGATTTATTTTCTATTGGTTAAGAGCTAACACTTGATATCGATTTCACTTCATGTTGAGGGACTATGAGGCCGTAAATGGTGAAAAGGATTCCACCCAGAATACGCCTGACTTTCACATATATACAGGAACACGGCCATACTGTTATGGCGGTAGGCTGATGTAGAGGGTGGTAGCAGATTGGTTCGAAAAACTCTACCACTATCCAGACTCCACTACATCTCGGAGTTAGTCGAAGTTATTAAAGTTTTATTTAACGAACATTTGTAATAATTTATCTAATGTTAAGTTACTCTTCCAAACCATACTAAGACTTCTTATTTTATTTATTTATTTCTTACTTATAATTAGGCGGACATACTGCTTAGAGGCAGAAAGAAAAGAAAAGAAAGTGAAGAAATAAAACCGTGGGTGCACGAAAAATTAAAATAAAAAAGAATACAAAATAATTGTACAACAGAGCGGTAATTTAAATTATAAATTTATTTTTTTATCGGTTATGAGCTAACACTTTTCGTTTCGATTTCACCTGATGATGAGTGACAATGGGGCGGTCGATGATAAAGCGTGTTAGCCCAGAATACATTTGGCTCTCACATGTATAACTGCCGGAACACAGCAATGCTGTTATGGTGGCAAATTGACTTTAATGGTGATTGCAAGATAGGCGGGTTTGAAAAATCCTTACCACCATCCATACTTCCCTAGTCCTGTGGCCCGAGAATCGAACGCCGGATCTTCGCGTTACAAGGCAAGCGGCTAAATCGACGTAGTCAAAACATTTTACAGATATAAAAAGAAAAATCATAATAATAATTTCATTAAGGGAAAAACTTTACAGTTAAGAAAAAAAAAGAAAATAGAAGAGAGATCGATTCTGATACCTACGTGAGCTTTGTCTACTACATATTTATAAAATACTTCCAGATCATACGCTTAAATAAAGACTTACTGCATACTTTTCGCAAATTAGGCAGTAACGCTTTCAATGCTTCTCTCATTGTTTAGTAAAAGGAACTGTACAAGAAGCCTGTGCGACAGAAATCTGTTCTGTAGTACAGGCTTCTTATACAGCTACAACATTCCATTAATTCTATGTTTAAATAAAAGTAATAATTTATTCCGGGCATTCGATGTCTGTTTAAAATATTTAGGGGAGGCCTTTGTCTGATAGTGTGATTGGATCAGCTAATAATGATTATTCTACGCTTACTATTATATGTGGAATTTAAGTACTAGTTTCCAGTGTTATATTGAAATCTAAAAAAGAAACCAGTTTGATTAACAACAGGTAACATTGTAGTCGGTGGCAGGTGTAATTAAATTGTCTCAATGTCACATTAATTAAAAAAGTCATATTTGGAAAATGATTTTCTTGGAGGAGCCCGTCTACACCCATATGTAGATAAACTCACGTCGCTACATATTACTAATGAGTTCGTCAAAAACAGGATTAGCGGCTCTAGAATTGCGTAAATAAAGATAAAAAACTGACAAGTCTCTAAGGTTTAAAGCCGACCAAAGTAACGTATAAAAACATCCTAATAATCAATAAAACAAAATAAAATGTTGCTTATTTCCGCTATTTTGAATCGCAACTCAACGCGTGTCACTACTGCAAGTGGCATCTTCAGATGTCATGCGTTCAACAGTGCGACTTCGTGCAGTTGTCAAGTTGAGATTGTAATTTAGTCTTAATATTTGCAAACAAAAATAGCGTAAAATTAGCAACTTCATTTTTGTGTCATTTAGTCATGGATTTTTCTGAAGTAACGCTTGGATCAATAAATTTTATCGTAAGTATTATATCTATAATAATGTGATCAATGACGTAATTGTATTAACAAAAATATGTATCTTTTGTTCCACCTAAAGAACGCAAGGAAATATTAAATTTTAGTTTTGAGTGTAAAATATTTGGTATTAATGGTTCGCTGGCTGGTTTTTGTTACGTTTCCACAGAGCGAGCTCGTATCAATTCATCGTTTCATTTACATTTGGCCCGACGGCGGGAACCTACGTTTCGCAAAAACGTACCGAATACGTACTTTTGTTAGAGAAAAATCCACCGATGACAACTCCATGCTTTTAAAATAACGTCATTGTTGTCCGTTCATTAATGGTGAATATAAAGACATTTGACAATGTACAAAAGAGGAAAATGTTTTTAATAGATTCGTGTTATGTCGAAAAATAAGGGTCATGTAAAGTGACTCATTAGCTAAAGAATTTGAAATAATAGTTAGTTTTTGACTTTAGATATAAAACAAAACATTAAAATAGATAGTAAAATACGGATATAGTAAAACATTTACGTAGACTTTTTTGGGATTAGAAGTGAATCTGTATTTTTATTATTAATGACCACATTGTCGTTTAACGTCAAGTGAAAATTTGGTGTTAGTTTATGTTTTATAAAAAGATCGAGAGACCGTGCTGTAATCAAAAAATCTATTAGGCTAAAGATTATCTATATACACTTTAAGGGGTATTAGCTATTCACTATATTCTGTTAACAATATTTGCATAATTTAAGTTACTTTTATTTCTATTTAAATTAATAGAAATTATCGTGCGATTCTCGCTATCGCTAATCTTTCGCAAGTTACCTAATAACTCCGCTGTTCGCAACTGTAATGATGCACTCAGCCGACGAGCTCTTAACTAAATCGTGTTTCCCGTTGATTGCTCTAATTATACTTGACATGGCGCCCGATTGTGCGGGCTCGAGAGCTCGTCAAAACTCTCATACAAATTCAACTCGCACTCCTTCTCTAACGATTGTCACCTTTAAGTAAACACAGTAATAATAATTGATTTATTTTATTTATAGATCCCGGGTTAAATACGTATAATAGATATGCAGAGGTCCCGAAATGGTGACAGCATATCGGTAGATGTGATGATGCTATGTAAAGGTGAACGGAACATTTGGTGAATGTTGCGGGAACCCGCTGGATGCGATCAATGCAGAGCTGGTCGACGTGAAGATTCTTGGGGCAGGCCTTAGCCCTTCGGTAGGTGTCTACGGATTGATGATGATTTGTATGCATGGAATCTTGGCAAAAATTTTATGCTTTATTTATGCTATTTGTACATATGTCCGTACTTCATAATATAAATGCCAAGTTGTTTTACGCCTAAACAGCTGTCCAAGTTTTAGTCACATTTATATATTATAATTGCAATTATATCTTTTTTTTTCATCTACATTCATGACATAAAAAACAACAGCTGAAAACGGTTTTCTAAAGCTTACAACTTTGTAAATGTAACAAGAATCCGGAGTTTTATTATCTGTGCACCGTTTAAAAAAAAAAACAAAAACATAAATACCGCCAGCCGTCGACTACGTGTAAATTGAATAATGAATTGACGCCCGGCCGAGTGCACTTCGTGGAAACAGCGCGATAGCGTCCGCTCGCCCGTTTATTTTGCCCATTTTGTTATTGTACCAAAATTTCGTGTTGCGGATTTAGCTCGAAGCTTGCTCGATTGTAAATGTTGTGCTCAATAGATCAAAACTGTTCGAGACCTCTACTCCACTATTAATATAAACATGTTTCTTAAAGTTAGTAAATTTTTGTTTTACAAAATGAACAAAGAAAGTTGTTGATAGTGCCGTGCCTGCAGGGTAAGCCCGAGCACTTATGTACCGAACCCCGCACTACACAATGTTGTGTACATTACATTACGAAACAAAATTTGTCGATCATAATGCGCACAGCAAAGGAATGGAACGACTTGCCGGCGTCAATGTTCCAGTCCGATTACAACGTCAAGAGTAGTGTGAATACGCTATTTCTAGGTTTGTGCGCTTTATCACACCAAACGGCATCATCACTTACTAGATGGAAATAGGCGAGCTCAATCAAAATCAGATGAAAATGCATGGTTGTAAACAAATAAACATCACCAATTATCGCCACGGTAATTGGTTGAACAATATATAAAGTTAAAACGTAATGTAAAGTTATAATAACGAGTAATAAAAAAACTTTCTGAAAGAAAAAAATATATTATATGCCAAATGATTTTTTGAATTTTCCAGCACGTATTATTTAAGTGAAAGGCTTTGTAAATCTTAATATTCATAAAAAAAAAATAAACTAAGTAAAATAATCTTCTTACGTAATTCGAAATGAAATTTAGATTATTTAAATTTTAATAAAATTATAGACGTATAAAACAAATTCTGTAATAGTTTTCGGATCTTGGTACAAAAAAAAATGATATTAAATAAATATGATTACGGCTCTTTTTATTAATTTACAAATTTGGCAAAAAAACCTTTACATTGACACTCGTGGTATTCAAAAATAAAACTTAAATACTAGCTCTGATGAAAAAATGTAAGTCGAATATCCAACGGAAAAGTCTTGTTATTCGAAGTGATACATGAAAAGGGCGTGATTGGAAGAACGATGACTCAGTGTGATCGGAACCGTTCGATAGTAATGAAAGCGAATTCTTTTATTTTCCGAATCATTTACCATTTTTAACACTAGATTTAATTTTTTTTTATATTAGCCTTTACGAAAACGTGCATACGTATATTACTTTTAACATAAACGAATATTTATTCTATTATAATATAATGAAGTCGATGTAGTCGTAAACAATCAAATTAGAGAGGATTAATACATTTAAATTAAAAAGGTACGTAGTAACGCCACCGTAGTTGCAGATAAAAATTTATGTACTTACCTTAATCTAACTTATTTTTTAGTTTATTATTTTTATAATTAATACGATGGAAATAGGTTAGATAAGGTTAGTTCATAATTTCATTAGAATTATATTGGCGGCACTTAAAAACCGCCTAATCGGTAGCTGCCTGTAAGTACCAAAATAAAATTTCTCGAACATAGTTCAATTAAAACAATGAATCCATAAACTTAATATTAAAATAGTATAATAACATTGATATGTATGTGGCGCAGTGGTTTACCTCTCGCCTTTCGAGATTAAGATTTCGAATTGAATGAGGGCCGCCAGATGACTTGGAGTTTCATTGGTGGTCGAGTGCATTCGTACCTATCTGGGTGACTACAATCATCAATGTTAACCTGCCGTCATAACAGTGTTAATGTGTTCCGGTACTAATAAAATAAATATGTTTCAAAGTCAGAGTATTCTAAGCTAGCACGCTTTGCCATCTACGGCTACATTGTTACTTAGCATGATATGAAAATGAGCTCAACTGTTAACGTGTTAAAAAAACATGTTTTCACATTATTTAACAGACTTTAAACTAAAAGCCAACAACGTCTTAAATTCACTATGATGTCTTTAAGATCACTAGTCAAAGTTTAAAGAGAACGAAACATCAATCCATCACTAAGTTTAAAAGAAACATTACATTATATTTTTAACCCTAATCTTCAGACAAAATCACTCATAAAAACAGATGGTATAGAGGTTACCTTAATGTTATAATTTTTACAAAAATTGAAAAAGATTTATTTATATTATGATCAGTTTCGACATTACGATACAAACCGAAAAAACGGGCTGTACTACATAAACAAAAATGTGAATTAAATTAATAAATCATTTTAAATAAATTGCTGCAAAAAAGTATCATTGACGTTTTATAAATTTAAAAATTATTTAAAGCGATCTCTTGAAAGAATCATATTATATTATTCCTGAAAGTCTAAACGATAAAGAGGAATGGTCTAAATTTCCATTTTTACTTATTATGTTAATTTCCTTGTCCTCGTTTGACCTTAATATCCTTTTTTATTCATAACATTGAAAATGTTCTATACTGTAACCTGGCTATCATCATAAATTTTTTAGTCTGTGAAATAAATAAATATATAAATAAACGCTTGGTACAATAACTAGTGACAATGAAAAAGAAAAGTAATCACATTATAACTGATACTATGTATGTCTTAATTTAAGTTTTCGAGTTTCCCTTGTAGACACTCGTACTAATTAATACTGAAAAGGAAATCAAAAAAGAGCCACCGAAATAGAAGCTTATATCTAAAAGTGTTCGAATTTAATTGATTTAGAGATCGCGGATAGTCAAAGCAGCCAGGGAAAGGAATATGAATACCTAAATGTATCTTTAGGTTTTCCTATTGTAGTTTCAAAATATTAAATCCTGCAAATAATATACGTCTACGTATATTACTTCTTAACTACTAGTTTTTCTTGTTTGCCCTTTGGAATTTTCCACACTTATATGATGCTTTAAATTGTAGTTACATAGCCATTTTATGTGCCTTTAAGAATATTTTTATTATGTAACGTTGTACATGCATATACAATTTTTATGTCCCTCGTGTAAAATGTATATTATTTA